>JAOEHY010002550.1:0-53228 GCA_025447955.1 Psilopsiagon aurifrons | reverse complement strand
AGAAGAGTCCCTCCCCAGCATCCCTATAGGCCCCCTTCAGATACTGGAAGGCTGCTATGAGGTCTCCATGCAGCCTTTTCTTCGCCAGGCTAATATTGTGTGATTCTTTTTGGTCAATTAGTTGCAAAATATCCTGCCTGTGTTGGTGAAAGAAACCCAAAGCCTGTGTCCCGACTACCCTCTTTTGAGTTACATGAAGTTGCATCACTCTATACAAAGGTTTTGACAATTCATATGGTTCACTCTGCGCAAAGAGAACTCATTTGTTTTTTTTCTTTGTGGTTTGTTTTTGTTTGTTTGTCTGTTTTGTTGGTTTTGAGTGTTTCTTTTTTAGGAATATTCTTGTGTATAGCAGAAGGAAGATCTCCTGCAACGTTTAGGTGGTTCTGCCACTGTCCATATTGTATATCACTGTCTAATCATAGCTTGGTTTGGGTTGGAAAGCCCCTTAAAGCTCATCTAGTTACATCCCCCTGCCACAGGCAGGGACACCTTCCACTAGATCAGGTTGCTCCAAGTCCCATCCAACCTGGCCTTGATCACTGCCAGGGATGGCGCAGTCACAGCTTCTCTGGGCAACCTGTGCCAGGGCCTCACCCCCATTCACAGGGAAGACCCTCTTCCTAGTATGTAAAGTAAACCTACCCTCAGTCAGTTAAAAGCCATTCATTTTTGGCATCGTAATCACAAATGAAAGCTACAATTAATTTCACAGCCCCTGAAAACCCAGCCGGGCTTTTCCTCCAGCCCTCCTTGCCCTCCCTATTGTGGGTGCTCTTTGGAGTAGCACTGCCATATGCTGAGGTGAGATAAAGTACCACCTGACCCGCTGGCCACCTGCCTGTGAGTGGTTCTTACTCATCTCATTGCTTGTGTTCAGAAGCCAACATGTTCTTTCTTTGTATCCACAAGATTCTTCTCTGGTTTTCTTATCCATTCTTTCCATCTGCTTGTATTTGCAGCAGCTCTTTTCTTTTGCTCACTTGAATCCAAAACCTTAGGAAATACTACTCTTCACGTGCCTGACTTCCCTCTCCTAATGATTTCATTTCAGTTTCATTCTTAGTCACATTGCTTAAAATCTTAGTCTGGTTCTCCCCTTGCCTCCTCTTTTTTTTTCTTGTTTTGCCTTTTAGAAAATCATTTACTGTATGCATCCTTTATAAATATTCATTGTAATTACTCTTTTATGTGTCTGTATTTTAGTCCTGTCTGTATGCTTGAAGTACCATCTTCTGCATTGTTAAATAACCTCCTCTCACACTTGTATTCCTCTTCAAAATAAGAATCCTTAAGTGCCTTTGGGGAGCTAATCCAGACTGACCAGCTCTCCATTTCTTGGAGTTTTCTGCTCATTTGTTTATCATCTATTTCTCTATGATTATATCATGTCTACACTAAAACCTTCTTTGTGTTGTTACTGCTTGCCTAACATAGATTGAAACTTCCTCAGCAAAGAAGTTGTGATTTTTATCTCCTTCTAGTATACAAAATGTTTCTGCTAGACAGAATTTGAGTCATAGACAGATTTTAAGGCTGAAGTAGTTTGGGGTGTATATATATATTCTTATAATTTAAGTTCTATTTCTCTTTTCTTTGCAGAAAAAGATCATGATAAACATGTTTTTAGACACATTGATGGCTGATCCACCTCCTCAGTGCCTTGTGTGGCTGCCTCTCATGCACAGACTTGCCCATGTTGAAAATGGTAAATGGAATATTTTCTTGTTTGAAACATCTGGTCAGAGCAGGGTTTCTGTTCAAAGTATGTAAATGCGCTGTCCTTTCTCAAGTAACAAAGCACATATGCGTTTGTTGTTCCTACTGTAATGGTCTTAGTCCCAGAGCATTTAAGCACAGAGTTTTGTTGGAGGGAAAAGGAATGAAGACTCATTATTTATGAAATCACCAGCACCAATGTAGAGCAAGTTTAGTTTCAGTGTTCTAGCATCACTGATACCAGAAGATGAAAAAACAATAGCAGAGAAACAATATACTCTAAATGTCCCTGTTCTGAAACCCTTAAAGCCCTTCACTTGGATGATGCTGTAACATATGTTTTCAAGTGCTGACTCCCCAAGATTTTGGTTCCTATTCAACTGTCCGTCTTAAGTAGCATTTGAGCACATGAGTCACTTCAGTGCTCACTATGGGAGGTAAATCCTGAGCTCCTCTGGCTTCCAGGCCTTTTCTTAGCTAAAATTCCCTGGCTTTTCAGCCTATGGAAAGTATTTAAGAAGCAATAAGGGATGGAAAACTGGAGACTAACAGTGAGAAAAGAGTAATGGAAGAGTCAGTGGCTGCAAGGGCTTTATGGAGTTTAGGGAAGCAAAAAGGTTTCCTGCAGAAAGTAATGCAAGTGTATTGAAAATATTTGTTGCTAATAGTGGAAAAAAGGTTTAATTTCTTGTACAGTTGCACCCAGCATGTATATATGGTGTTTTGTATGCGAATTCTAGAAAAAAAACCCCAACAACTTTTCTTTTTCTTCAGCCATAAACTCCATCTTTTGTTTCTTTCCCCACAGAGTAAAATCACCCTATCGTCCATCAAAACCCCTGCCCTACTAGTTGTTACCTCTTCTTCTATTTAAAGTACTCATAGTAATTTCAAGGTGTATACATTTCTTTCTTTTATGACACAGGTAGATAAACTCCAGCCACTGGTTTTGCCTAGCAGTTTACAGGCAAGGCTCAGCAGGCTGTCTCTAAGTTTTCATGGTCTGTATTCCATTCTCTGTTTCTTGACATTCATGCATGGTTAAGTGTTGCTGTGATTTTGATATGCTGGAGGTTTGGCATTTGTTTCATTATCTTCTCTTGATCCTCTTGCAAAGCATATCTGGTTGTGAATTTAATATACATTTGTTCAGTAGTGAACAAGACCGGAGCTATGATGCTCAATGGGCCTTCTTTATTGCGAAAGAAGAGAAGGTGAATTTCCCCAGTTGCTCTATGTATTTACAGACATTTCCTGGTAACTGAGGGTCTCATTAAAAAAGTGGGTGTTTTTTTTAAAGAATTTTGAGAAGAGCAATTTCATGGAGACGAATCTTATGGGAAAGCTTACCAAAAGGTGAGGAGGTTGACTTGTTAAAATGTTAAATAGACTATGCTACGGCAGCGTCTTTCCCATCCTGATGTGACAGTTTGCATTAACAGAAAGGCAGCGGTGACTTCTTGCTTTCTTCTTCCATCCTCTTACTCTTGTAAACTTTTACTGCAAGAAAAACACATAGGGTGGAATAAATATGGTAAAGAAACAGACAGGAAGATTGTTCATATGAATTACAGGTCAGGATAGAATTGCACAGGGCTTAGGCAAGAATGAAATTTTGAACAGAAGTGTCATGATGGAAAGATCTGGAGATAATGTATAGTCAGATCTTTTTTCTGCTTGAAAGTACCTGGAGGAAATTATTAGGTGTTTAGTATAAAATCATCCTTAGATTAGTGCATGCTTTACTGCATTATCTGGCAGCATTATCCTGCATTATCCGTGGCCCTTGCTGTGCGATATGGCTGCTCTGTAATATGCCATCTTCCTTGGGAGCAGTTGCATAAGTGTCCCTGTTACTGATGCTTTCTTCCAAGCAGCAAGAGATTCTTCTCATTCGTCTATTCTGTCAACCAGTCCCTGGATTTAATCCTGTGTTACACATAGGAGTCTTGTTACA
This sequence comes from Psilopsiagon aurifrons, assembly GCA_025447955.1. Taxonomy (NCBI): domain Eukaryota; kingdom Metazoa; phylum Chordata; class Aves; order Psittaciformes; family Psittacidae; genus Psilopsiagon; species Psilopsiagon aurifrons. The sequence goes on along the minus strand of JAOEHY010002550.1, from coordinate 49,552 downwards.
CATAGGTTTAGCGTTCAGATTACTTCATAGCATAACTTCTAATATTTGGGGCATGGAAATTATGTTTCTAATTCTTATCAGCCTCTTCTACAGCTATCTCTCAGGCTGCTTGCTGAATTATGTTGCCATCAGTAATTTGTGCCACTGTTGTTGCTCTCTAAGTTATTATAATTTTAGCTTCCTCAAAAGCTTTTATTCTGTTGCAAGTGGTATTTTTGTTCCAGAGTCAGCAGCATTTCCTCTGCTGAAAAGTGCTGACTAGGAGTCATTGCAGCTTGCGTACAGAGGTATGTGGCAAGCCACAGCAGGTTCAGCAGGTGACGAGATCAAGCCGGGATTGTGTCCCTACAGTAAAAGAAGTTAAGGGAGGCTTGGTGTTGGAGGCCTGACTAAGGGAAAGTAAAATTAGCAGATTTGAAGGACTGAGACAGTAGAAGGAATGAGCTTGGGATTCCTGGCATGCACGGTAGGAAAAGAAATGTTGAGGGAAAGCACAGCTCTGCTTACAGATGTGCCCACTAAGGAAAAAGTAAGGCAGAAACTTTTTTATTTTGAAGTCTGGGATGGGACCTACACAGGGATTTATTCTTGCCATGGATCTGGGTTGAGTATCTCCTATTAAATGGTCATTTTCAATGATTAATTATCTTAGAGTCATGAAATAGTTTGGGTTGCAAAGGACCTTAAGATCATCTAGTTCCAACCCCTTACCATGGGCAGGGATACCTCACAATAGACCATGTTGCTTTAGGCTCTGTCCAACCTGGCCTTGACACTGACAGGGATGGAACATTTACCACTTCTTTGGACAACCGGTTCCAGCACTTCATCACCCTCACAGTAAACAACTTCTTCCTTTTATCTAACCTGAACTTCGCCTGTTTAAGTGTAAACCCATTCCCCTTGTCCTGTCACTACAGTCTCTCAAGAAGTGTACGGTCCCTGATGAAGTCCTGAAGTGACCTGAACAGGAAAGAAAAGAAATGCATTTTGCAACGCCATATTTTATGGCATTCAGAAATTAACAAAAAAATGTAATATCTACATTGGATTATACCACCTGCTGTCAAGGGGAAGCTGGCAGGTTGGGACTGTGAGGAAGCATGCTGTTCCAGTTCATTTATTTGTGTCTCATCCATAGCTAAACTTTGTCACTTTCAGGAAAAGGAAAGAAAAGCAAAAACTAAGAAAAAAAAATTAATAATCCCACAAACAAACAAAAAAGTGCACCTCTTTGGTTTCTGTCTTGATGGCCAGACACTTTGTCCATGATCTAATAATCTCTGATAATGATTGTTCCAATATTCTCTCCACCAGTCCTTTTGAGAGTATGCTTCTTGCGGTTCATTGAGTGCGGTCACCATTATTATTTTGCCTCATGTTTTGTTTTATCAGAATGTTGTTACTGCTTTCTTAAATCAAGCATGTCAATTTCAAGTGTTTAATTCTTTGGTTCAGGACACTGTAGTACTGTTGTCCCCTTTTCATCAATAGTAATCTCTTCTAAATGCATGGAGCCAGAGAAGATAAGAGACAATTTTGAAAAGGTGGGGAAGAAGAGACGAGATGAAGTGATACTCAGAGGTAAATGGAACATGGGTGATGAGCTGATATCAGTATATTGGCTTTTATTAAGGTGCTCTGACTTGGCAGAAGACAGCAGCCCTGTCCTAAGCAAAAAGGATATTGTGAGAGAGCGTGTGTGGGGAGGCATCTGTCTGTGCAAGAAAAGGCTTTAGGAACCTGTGACTTCACCCATCTTTCTTTCCAAAGGCAAATTCAAATGTGTGTAAAGGATCTTGAAATTTGCTTCACTGCTTCTTAAAATTCACCATCAAAAAGTTTTAACACCTTCCTGCACTTGAAGCTGGGGTGACATCAGTGTTTAAGTATTCTTAGGGTGAGAAAGTTTTTCCTAATGTTCTAGCATGAGTTTTTTCTTATTGCAGTTTAAACCCTTAAGTACCTGGCTCTGGCTCTGAAGAATGTATTGCTATTTTGTAAGAACCTTTTGCCTGTTTGATGATACCGTCTTACAGTCTACTCCTAGTGAAGACGTCTACCAGAAATTCAGACAATTCTATTACTTTGTCCTGTACATGTAATTAACCCACATCTTCTTTGAAAGGTGATGCCCTAAATTAGACATTCTTGATGATCATTTAGTGTGTTTATGAAAAATACTGACCAGTGTGTGTGACCTGGAATAAAGCCCTTTGCTCATTAGATCTTTCCATTTTAGCAGTTAACTGCTCTGCAGTCTTTTTGCAATGAGATTCGCATCCAGGTTACAATTCTTTCGTCTGTTTTGTATTCCATCTGTTGTGAGTAAACCATGGGACACCAATTTAGTAAGAATTACTGAAGTAAAATGAAAAGCTGATGATATTTGATGCCTGTTTCCTGTTTTCAAGGACACTTACTCTGTCATGGAAAAAACATTAGGTTGATTTGGAAAACATTGTCCATGGCTCATTTCTCTGTTGTTCTTCAGGTGCTTACAGTACTTGGCTTTGTATTTGTTCCAGAGTGTATTCTGCAAGCTAAAACAACGTGAGAAGTCAGTAGTTACATAGGTATAATTTCATACCTTTTTAAGGATCATACAATTCTTGTAATATCCCTTTCTGGTTTTCTCTCATTCTGTTTTTCTAATTTTACTTCTGAATATTTTAACCCTTGTTAATAATTCATCCCAGTTTTCACTTCTGTAGATTTCCTTCTGCATTTTAGACTATTGAAGAGCTCTTACATTTTAGCCATATTGGTCTTTTACTGCAGTCTGCTCTTTCTCTGCACTGAGATACCTTATGCTTGTTTCTCTAACAACTTTTTTTAAGGAACTGACAATTCTCCTAACTCTAACTTTCTGTTGAATTGTTTCTTCTTGTCGCCTACTTACTAAGTCCTATGAGTTTACAGGGATCTGCTGCGTTGAAGTCACATTTTTCTCTCCTTCACTTCTCAAAACTCACAGAATTACTCTGCTGTCATATTAAGGTCACTTGTCATCATCTTTTTCAACCAGTTTCTTTTCTCCTGTTTGATACGAATCTGAAAGTCCTCCTTTCCATTGCTTTCTCTACTTTGTTATTAAAAAAAAAAAACTCACCAGCTCCTCTACAGTCCATTCCCAAGGGGTATTTGTATACTGAATCCCCTACCACAATCTAGTCCTTCACTTTATGCACTGTTGCTAGTTGCTGCAATGAAGCATTGTCCACCTGACCAGCTTGGCTTAGTTATCCATGGCAATTCCTGATCAGGTTAATGCTCAGGTTGACTTTGCTTTGATTGGTAACTGTGTGTTTTCCATAGTTTTGGCATATGCATCCACTCTTGAGGTAGCAGGCACTTGAGCACTGTTTAACTGGCCAGACCTTTCCATAGATGTGGTAGTTCTGTGTTAACTTCATTGCCATGTGCAGTATTGCAACAAGTGTCAACTAGAGCAGCTAAATCATCATTTTAATAATAAATCAAGACTTCAGACTCTAATTATTTCTCTTACACCTTTCTGTAGTATATCACAAACATATCTGTGATTACTTATGCTCTAGGCCTGCAGCATTGCAAAACCATACGCTCCTGTAATTCACCTCCACTTTCACCCTTCCATTCTGTCTCCTGTGTCTCGCCTTCTAAGACGCATTTCACGTTGTAAGGTATCACCTTTACCTCATTCTCACTTTCCTCTTTTCTTTGCTCTGAAGACTTCTCTCCTAAATTGAGCAAGTCTGTAATTGCTGGTTCATGGGTAGAAGAACAAGGAAGAAGCATTTATTTATTTATTTATTTATGAGCCTGTTCCTGATGGTGACTGTGCGTGGTCATACCTTATGTAATTTTCCTGTTCTCAAGATGTTAAGATTTAGAGGTACATCAGGCATTTCTTCAGTTTAAGTTGTAGAGGTACAAGAGGCAGCTCACTGTTGGGGAAGAGTGAGGGAAGTTCCTCAGTTGAGAGGTGATTCAGAGCAGAAGACCGTTGTGGTGCTCTGGATTTGTCTGTCCTGTGAAAAGTGCTCTCAGCTGGCTCTGGGGCAAAGGGATCTCCTTCAGCAGCAATTAACCTTTGCAATTGTAGCCTTTCTGCTTTTCCTGTCTACTCACATGTACTCTCAGTATTGTTGTACTTCTGTGGAGACTTCTGGGGCTGAGTATATCCAAGGAGGGGGAAATGTGCAGACAAAATATTGAACTTGTCAGGTGGAACCATCAACTTAAGTTAATAGTTAATCTCACTGAAATTACCTGCTCTGCACTGAAAATCCATGACCTGTCCAGAATAACAAGTCGGTTTAGTGGTTAAAATAACCTAGGGGCGAGAAGTGGACACTTTTGGAAGCTCCAGTGAAATTTGATGGTGAAGGTTTTGCTAAAGTTCACTCATTACTTTCTTTTTTTTCTTTCCCTTCTCCTTCTGCATCTCCACTAAGTCTTCCATCCTGTGGAATGTTCGTACTGCCGGTGTGAGAGCATGATGGGCTTCCGGTACCGATGCCAGCAGTGCCACAACTACCAGCTCTGTCAAAACTGTTTTTGGCGTGGCCATGCAAATGGTCCTCATAGCAACCAGCATCAGATGAAGGAGCATTCATCTTGGGTAATTCACCTTTCTTTGTCATGCTGAACCAACCACCTCTGTACTAACTTATTCTGAAAGTTAATGTTTTAGTAGAACTGCACAGCAGGACTTGTAAAGGTTTTTAAATAGAGAAAACATATGAATAGGTAAAACTGCACTGCTTTTATTGCAAGTGACATTAATTTATTGATGGTTGTCATGGTATTTGAAGTGCTGTTCAATGTACACAAGACAGCGCCATCCTCTTCAGGGCCTTAACGTATGTGTTCTCTTCCCTCTGCACAACAGCTCTACTATTATCTTTTCCTCTGTTCTGCCTTAAAAAGACTTAAGGTTGCAATGTCTTTTCTCCTCAGAAAGGTAAAGCAGTTAGCATGAATGGTGTGCTACAAAAGGAAACTTTATCCAAGTGACATCTTTAAATGTAGTATTTCTTTAAGGCAAAAATTGAGTGTTGTCATTGGCCTGACAACTGCAAATATATGCACTGAAAACTCTTAACTAAACAGCCTTAAAGAAATTATATGAGAAATAATATTCAGTTGGATAACTATGTGATAATCACATCTCAAAAAATAATAGACAATTTTAGATATAAACCCCTATTTTATGGTGCAAGATTAAGCCCAACCTTTTACTAATTCAAAGAGAAGTTCAGATGATGATTGGATTATAATTAGTCATTATCTTCATGAGGAAGAGTCATTATAGTATTACTGTTTAATTTAGAAAATTGAGGCTTAGTACCATTCAGTAGTTGGAAGGCAAAGATAGGAAAATTTAGTCTTAAATATTGTCCCTCTTAAACTGCATGGATAATAAACTTCTGGAATGCTTAATCTTAACTGCCAGTAGATCATTATCCCCTTAAGTACATAGAAATCCAGTCTGTATGTTTTAATACAAAGACCTATCTAAATAGTAGCTCTAACTCTTAATATAGAGATTCCTTTCTGAAGCCCTGGGTTTGCCCCAAGTCAGGCTGGATGGACATGCCTCATTCTGGTACCACGAGCTGTGAACCTGCTGTCCTGCTTTTTTTCAGTGTTAACTTTTGAGGCATTTGATTCTTCATAGGCTGTACCAAATGAGTTCATTTAAAACTATAATGTGAATTGGAGGAGTAAGAAGTTACATAAATGGAAAAGAAGGATATGCAGACATCTGTCACTCTTCTGGTAAATTCAACAGTGCAGGTTGTTGTGTGATTGGAATCTCTGAACTGTCAGAACAGTCCTTAGCATTAGCATGGCCTAAGCAGCTCCCAAGGAAAAGATTAAGAGTAGCTCAAGTGAGGACCCATGCCTACTAGACACCCTAGGGTGCAGCCACCTTGCTTTGGAGATCAGGAATTCACATTATCTGCCATCAGGACCAGATAGTGGCTCTTGGAGCAGTTTCCTTCTATACTCTTCCTGTAGCAGTAGAAGAGAGAGTTACGCATATAGAAGCAACACTAAACAGAATGCAGAACTGGAAGCAGATTACTGGAAACAGCTGAAGAGACTGGGGATTTTGCAGAACAAAAGGAAAGGGTGTATGTAAGAAAGTAATGGTAGTTGGTACCCTTGAAAGAGGCTAGATTTTAATAGCCAATAAAAATATTGATATATTTGGTATTGAAAACAATTGGTCCAGAAGTCTGTGGAAAGAAATTTAGCAGCAGCAAATCTATCTGTCTTGTACAGGAGCAATATCCAACTCCTTCTAGTAAGAAATTGCAGCAGTAGGTGAAATGGAAGGAACACTTTTCAAAGATGTGCTTGTGTAAATCTGCCTGTAGGAGATTTGTATAGCACAACTACAGAGTTACACCGGGACATGAGCCAAAAGAATAAAAGGTACAAAGAGTAAAGGAGATATTTACATTTCTTGTTCAGCTTAGGCAGAATCCAAATCAAAGAAAGATGACATTTAGAAGCTAAAGGTTGTATCCAGGTGAAGCAAAGATGAAAAATGGAAATTGAGGACAAAAATGGAGAAGTTTTAATGAAATCTGTCAGCTGGTGAGCTGAACAAGTGTCTTCTTTATATCAGTCTTCAGTAGGACACTTCTGCCTTCACTAGCTGGTGATTCGTACTGCTTGGGAGAAGGGCAGAGCTGAACCTGATAATAAAATGAAGAACATGCAGCAGAGGAAATGCATTTGAAGGCATCTATTCTGTATGTTTTAAAAAATGGCAAAGGTCTCAGGTGGAACTAAGCACACACAAAGTTTTATGAAGGGTGCACAGCTGAGGAGCAGTTCTGCAGAAAACAGGTTGAAGAACACAGCTGTTCATGAATGGAACTTGCATCAGCAGCATTGGATTTGTGAAAGAACTATAGTGGTGTCTAGAAAGGAAGATGTAACTGCAAACTACGCATTGTATCTTGGCACTGGTGCAGGCTCATCTGAAATAGCATGACCTACTTGCGGATCTACTCAACAGTAGTATCTCACATGAAGCCCCAAAGACCCCTGCTGAGCAGAGCTGAACATTAGCTGGCACTCTGATACCATAAAAAAAGAAGTTTATTTTTCCTGGGCTTTCAATTCCGCCAGATCTAGTGCCATCTTGTATAGTGTGTTTTCAGAGTTTTGGAGCCTTAAGACCCAGAATAAGCACTAATAATAAGTATTTTCATAAGGTTCTTTTTCCAAAATTCAAAAGTGCCTTTGATAATTTTTCTATACTATAAATCCCATAGTATAGTGCTATATATATATCTGTAAAAGTATATATAAATATATATATTACTGTAGTAATTACATAAGGTCAGGTAGAAACCTTGTTTTGAAGGGGAGGTTTCGCTGCACGAGCACACTGCTTGTTGAGGCCTGTTTGTGGGGAAAGAAAAAACTTCAAACACGTTTTCCTTCTGGGCTATTTCAATTTTGTTTTATTAAATAACCTTAAACACTGTTTCATTTAGTTGTGCACATGCAGCAGAACAGAAAATCAAATTGTTCATCTTGAAAGCATGTAGATAAGTCATTGTTCATTCTGTTTGTTTGTTTTTGTAGTCTGCTAAGCTTAAGCAGTCTCTGTCATCTATAAATTTCAGGTAAAATGTTAACCCAGCCAAGTTACCCTTGAGGCTTCTACCCTTGGGTGTACTGTTTGATGGCTTATTATCAAGAGTAGTTGACTTAAAATGCTCTTCCTGCTATAAATAATGGAATGTTTATTATTTATATCCACCCTTAAGATGTTGGAGTGTGTATCAACAAACCAACCCAACGTTTAGTTGTTTCTATAGTGATAATATCTATGGCTTCCGTTGAGAAGTCATTACACCCGGTACTAATCAAATCTAAAGCAAAAGGCAGACCCTTTTATCTAACTAGGTAAAGGCTAGCAATCCTGTAAGTAGCTGTTAATAAGATTTTGCTCGCAGAATTACATCTCTTGTATTTCTGGTTCATTTAATTTCCCATTTAAACTACCTTAAAGTTATTAGAACTTTTTGAACATGTTTTTATTCAATCCCCCATAAATAAGATGAGGGGGAACATGGTGTTAAACAGTGTGCTCTGCATCCCAGTCATGTTGCTGTCTGTGTGGGAACTTCCACCATCACATGGGCTCCTATTTTCAAGCCCTGTGAAAAAACCTTCTATAATTCCACATTTTCCAGCAGAGGGCATGCTGCCTCCGTTCACCCAGGAACAGTCCTGGACATCTGAGGCCAACACCTACCTGTTCTGGCAGAGCAGGGAGGCAGGTGTGGGCCCCTCAGCTTCCTCCAGCCTGGTCTAGCGGAAGGTGTCCCTGCCCATGGCAGGGGATTGGAACTAGATGTCCTTTGAGGTCCCTTCCTACACAAACAATCTTGTAATTCTGTGGTTCTAAGATACTGGAGGAAAAGTGGGGGAAGAGAGAGAGAAACAGGTAACTTTAAAACCCCAATTTTCAGGCAAATGTTCTTGCCAACCAAGTTTTAATTAATTTTTTTTACCTGTGAATTTCTAAACCCATTGTAACAATTGTTTACTAGACCCTTTTGGTAGAGGTGGGCATGATTTATACACAGGCAATTAAAAGAAGTTAGAAAGGCAACTTTTGATAATGTAGTTTGTAGTTTCCAGCTTTTTAATTCATGATGCAAGAAGTATTTTTTTAAGAGATGTATCCTTTGATATGAAGGCAGGGGGGCAGACAAGATCTATAAACCATTCTGAAATGAGAAGGATCTGGAAACGCACAGTACAGATGGAAGGGGGATCAAACACATGGAACATCACAGTTGCATTTTACTGATAATTTCTCATGACTTTCACATGTAGGAAACAGTTTTCAGGGGTATCTGTTAACAACATCTTAGTTGAAGGGGCCAGTCCATTTCTTAGTTGGTGCACATATGTTTGTGTGGATCATAGCAGCTCCAAGAGTGATGCTTGTCTGGATGCACAGCTCAGTTTTGTCTAAACTTGGTGAAGAACATATATAGTCAGCACTTGCCATGTGTTTAGTGGGAGGTCTCACTGTAGTATGTTCCTGATCTCCCAGGACAGTAAGCTGATAAAAATAATGGTTGTTTATTAAACAAAGTGTAGAATTCAGGACAGTCCTTGCCTGATGTACTGATAATACGTTAACTAAAATAACCAACCCTGAGTGCTTAGTTTGCGTTTGATTCTGAGGCCGAGTGCCGTAAGAAGAGTGCTTCAGTGGTTAATAGGAAAGGTATTTTGACCTTATTTGTACTCTAAAACTGGAATGTGAAATCACCTGAACAGCACACTATGCAGAGCCAGGGTCTTCAACTTTTTACGTTACAAAAGGGAACAAACATTCCAGCTTCTCTGAAGTATTTATTTTACTTTTGAGCTTCCTCTGGAGCTGGAGAAGCCAGATGTTTTTGCTGGTAGGTAGACGCTGTTTGGGATCATGACAACTCTTTGTGAGTGTCGGTACTTAAGAACCTCAGTAGCACTGCTGAGGAATGTGGTACTGCAGCTCACTGCTGTGATAGCTGTGGAAGGCGTGTGTACCAACCAGCACTGTACCTGCAGACAGACAGCTTGTATCGTATTTATGTGTCCTGTTCCAGCCTTGGCTGCCTGATCAGCTGAAAAATTAATTAAATGTATCATCTAGGAAGTGGTAGTGGAAGTGATGTCACAGACACAGGTCTGGTTGTCTGCAATCATACCTTGTCCAGTAGTCTGCCTCTGACTCCAAACTTCGTAAGTGTTTCAGGAGACAGGAAACCTGGAGGTGTATATCTCAAATAACCAACTCAAGAAGGGAATGTCTAGTAACTGCATGCTGAATTGTTACTGTTGAGAAGATTCACTGGTTCCTTATACACAGTAGCTGGTGGCTCTCACAAGTTCTGTTGTCCTGTGCATGATGAAAAAGAGCCTAAAACTGTTTCTTTTGAATATTTATTGATTGACTTGACAAAAACTTGAGTATCCTCCACTGCTAGGTCTAGACACATAAAAGGCTCAGAGAGTTTGCTGAAGAAGAAACCTCAAGAGAAGCTGAGATTTAAAAAGATTTGTTGTGCCCTGAAAAACAACAGCTCAGCAAGAACCGCTGCAGTTGTTCCTTGCTAATGTGCTTAGAGCTACAAAGGGCTACCACCATATTGCATCCGGTGAACCTTTCGGAATGCTGTGGAAAAGAAACCTTTCATTAATGCTTTATGGCTTAACATTTTGGAGGACAACCAAAACCATGAACACCTGTGTCCAGAAAGGTTGCTGAGGCATGATCTTCTGATAAAGAGCACGTACTTCAGTTATGTGCCTGATGTTTTTTGAATCATCAATTACCATCAGACTGATATAATGGCTGCAGTAGTGTTAATCCTGCTGAGTCACGTACTGTGCCCATGTAGGAAGTTAAACAAAATGGATTGCCTGCTTGCCCTTCCCAGGGGAGTGTGTGGAGAAAGCTGAAGCAGAGCAGTGTGTTGTCAGCTGGTTTCTACAGTTACGCTTCTGAAGCAGAAGGAAATGTTGAGTGCTTGAAAGCCTCTGAAAATAAAGGCACACCAGACCATTCTCCCATCCAAAGTTGAAAATAAATAAGACCATAAATTGGGCTCTGGAATGTGTGAAACCTTTTTTGAAGTGTGAAATTCTTTGTTGGTTTTAACTACTGGGGATTTTGTGGTCGTACATCCAAATTCCCGGCTGACTGAGATCCTGTTGCGACAGATACTAAGTTGCACATATTTCATAAAACATGATTTGTCTTCAGCTATTCACATCACAAATGGAAAGTTGAAATAAGATGAACAGCAGGAGAGGAAGAAGGTGGTAAAAAAGCAGCAGTGCTAGTGGTGGGCACATGGGTGGTAGTAGCTGGGAGGTCTGCAGTGGTGGTGCCAGTGATGGGGAAGGGGATTGTGAGCCTGTGGGTTTGCTGTGGTGGAGAGGATTGTGTTGCCCTGGGGCTTTGTATTTGTGTTTTCTGCTCTTGTGAAGGAGAGGGTATCCTATCTTTGCAGAGTACAGCAGTGCCTCCAGATACCAAACAGACAGGAGGTCAAGATTAGCAACAATGAGGAGAGAGAAGTGATTGTTATTAGAAAATTCTACAGTAGAACTCATGCAATTGAAAGAAAAAGCAGCTATTTCCCAGGGAAACGAGACACACGTAAGAGGTCTGCTTGCTGGCGAAGCACATACTCATTCACCCTGCCCTGCTCTCCTCACTGCCAGCTGTGCTGAGGAGCATCATCAGAAAATCGGGATCAGTGGAAATTGTCTTTCCCCTGTAATTTTCAGAAGGCAAAGCTGCAGCAGTGGCTGAGTTGTATGGCATTCTAGACAACGCTGTATTTGTTTGACAGAATAAATGGTGGGATAGCACAATAGGATATTGTGTTTGTTAACAAAATGGAAAAAGAAAACCAACCCAAACCTTTAAAATAGCCTAAAAATACTGCAAAGAGGAGGTTGCAGAAAAGGCACACTGAGAATAGATGGTCTGTGCAGAAACCAGAAGATGAATGTGGTAATGAGTAAAGTAGGAAATACTCTGAAAGGAGAAGCGGAGAACAAATTGAAAGAGAAATTAATGTGGGATTGTTGAACATCTTGGAGAATTAATTTAGGGAAATCAGAATTTTACTTTTGGTATCACATTTGTGTATGTAATCTAGATTTTACTGTGGACTTGGTAAGAAGTAATATAAAGATGGGATCCTGTTTTTTTGTATGATTTCAAAATACTTAAAGGCTGGGGATTATCTGTAGAACCTTTCACAGTGAGAGTGCTGTGCACTTCAGCACTGTTTGCCGGGATCATCCCTTGATCACAATCTGCCAGGTTTTCTCAGCACATGAGAAAAGAAAAAAAAATGAAAAAAAGGAGCCCATCAGTTTACCACTGTGAGTCTTTTGAGCAGTTACTATTTGGTGAATCAGTGAGCTGAAGTGCTTCTGGAGATGCTGGTTTTTTGGAGCTCCCTATAGCACCCTCAGCTGAAGCAGTTGATTATCTTGCCATCATTACTACTGAAACCCTTGCTGGTGAAAGCAGATAAGAATCTCATGCCCATAACAAGATTTTTTGCAGTGGTACTTTGGTAGGGCCAAGATTTTTTGTTTGCAAAACCTGAAGGTAACATATTGGGAAGATCAGTTGTGCATTCCACCATATATCTGAGGGCTGTTAGATGGCTTTTGCTCTCCGTGGCCTTCGTGCTTACTGCTGCTCCACAGTTTGGATGTGTGGACTAATGAGTAAGAATTACAGAATCTGACAGGAATTAGGCTGTAACATATTGAATAATTGGTTTACTTCGTGAAAAGTATGGTCTTAAGGGGGTAGCCAGGCCAGGGTACACATTGTAAGGCAGTGTCAGATGCTGATGGAGGCACGTTACTGGAATTTGACTATAGCTACTGCTTGAATCTTCTTGGATATGTCCCTTGCAGTCCAAAGCAGTGTATGATTCTGTGTGCTCCAGGGATGACTATGATCATGAGTAATTCTTTCTTTCTTTCTTTTTTTCCCAAGACTACAATCATGAATTTAAAGGCAGCCTCCATTCATGGCTTTTAGAGCTCTCAGTAAGCATTGACTGTGAGTCGTAAGGTGATTGAAGGAGAATAACCTATCTTCAGTTAAGAGCCAGCTGTCCTAGTATATTCTCACAGGCATCCCACTCTTCTTTCTTTTCTAATTTGAAAGGAATTTTTCTCTGTTTTCATTATTTTCCAATCGATATTAGTATTTTATACTTAAAATGCTTCCCAGTCTACTATAAACAATGTAAATTCACAGAGGGAACAATTTCCTTATACACACAGTTTCTCCACCCAAGAAAGCCCTTATTGCCTGATTTATGTTGCTAAAGCCAAGAGGTCCAGAACTGAAGATTCCCACTGGTTTAATAATTATTAATTGTTTGTTTAATTCTTTGTAAATATTTGTAAATGTTTGTAATTGCTAGTTACTAATTTCTATTAACTGTAACTGTATGTGTAACTCCTGTCCTGGGTAGCCTTGCCTCCTATTTAAATCGGTGTTAGTCTGAATTTTTAATTTGAATGTGTGTTAAGAATTGGTCCTAGTTCCACTTTGGAATGTCTTACAGGAGGAGTAAAAAAATTGCATAGAAGTAATTAGCCACTGGGTTACTCACACATGGACTGTTAGTGAGTTTGATCGGAAAAACAGGACTGCCAAGTGATTTCTCTCATAAAGGCATTACCTGGCCTCCCACACCACTGATGTCACTTCAGTGGGTGCAGTAGCATTTTAAGACTTAATTTTGTAAGTCAACTTTGGACTTAAAAAACCGTTTTAAGTTCCTGATTCGGGGCAGCTGTTGATTCTTGTGTGTTTGGCAACACTTGTCCCCAGCCTTTCACCTTTCCTTAGATGATCCCAGAATAGCTGCTCCCAGGATATTAGTTAGCACAATCAAGTGAACTTGTGAAAGAAAATAAAGAAGCCGGTTGTTCCATCTGTTTTAACACCGTGCTTCACCTTGGCTTTGGCCACAGCAAACAAAACAATTGCAAGTTGTCTTTCAAAAATCCTTTGCAAAGGATGGAGGAGAGAGCACAGCACCAGAATCCTGGTGATTCCCATAGACAGGAATGAGTGCAGAGCAGCAGCCACTGAGTCTGGGCATCAGGTCCTCTCTTCCCCCTTGCCCTCCCCTCAAAACACGATGCCTGTGTTCAGAAGTCAATGTAAGTATAAGAAATCCCTTAATTGAATATGATTGCCCCTTGATTTATTTCTGGTAGAAACACCAGACATCACCTTTGTCTTACATTCTTTTGTTAAACCTCTTTCATTTTTTGATATTATAGCATGAAAAAATACCCCAAAACCACAAAACTTGTTCGTGTGTGTACTAATTTCTTGGATACAGCAGAACGTAGCTGGATATTTCTGACTATTCTAGTACAATGCAATTGTTTACACTTCTGTGTTACCTGATTGCATGTATTACCGTGCTGTCCAGAATGGTCAACTCATTTTGTCATTCTTTTCAAAAACAGAAATCACCTGCAAAGAAGCTGAGCCATGCAATTAGTAAATCCCTCGGTTGCGTACCAAGTAGAGAACCACCTCGTCCTGTATTTCCTGAGCAGCCAGAAAAGCCACTTGATCTTGCACATATAGTGTGAGTATCTATTTTGTTCTGTTTTTCACTTTATCAGTGATACAAAGCAAGGCACTTGTGGCTGTGTTTGACTTTGGAATAGGCTATCAGAAAGAAGCCTGATTCTATATTCTACTTGCACCCTCTAGCATTTCAAAGTACCGTGCTTACCTTTTGCACATCGTACTGGATCAGACTAGTTTCTCATTTACTGTAGATTAAAATTATATAAGCAAAACAGTGTTAAATATATTTATTTGTAAGTTAATGTTGCTTAATATTAGTAATAGCAGGATTTAGCTGCTTGCTGCTGCCTGGGAGCAATGGCTTTACATTCTTACTTGTCGCACTGAGAGGTTTTCTGTGTTTCTCTGAGCAACATCATCGGTGTTTCCTTTTCATTCTGACCTTACTGTCGAATGCATGGAATGGTTTTAATGAAACACCATTGTACTGGTGTTGGTTTGAATCAGTCTGCTTCCCCAGTTTGTCAGTTTTTACATCAAAAGTAAAACCTGAGACAACAAAACCCAAACAAATTCTGTTACTCTATGTATGAGATAAACTCAACCTCCAAATCGATCTGTTTTAAAGCCCTACAGCATCCTGAGAAGAAGCCTTTTCGTGTGTCTGAGTTTAAGCATGTGCTAGAGAGAGGAGTAAAACAAAGGGATATAATTTCTCTAAAATGGAGGACTCCCATTTTCACAAGTATTGAGTATTTTGTAGTTCTTAGAGTAAGTGGAATTGATGCTCTTTTGGTTTTCTTTTGACATCATTAATACCAGATTCATTCTTGAACTGGTTCCTCTGGCATAATTTCTGAGTGAAGAACTGAGCTGTTCAAATCTGAATGTCTTCTAACCTCTGACAGTTCAATATCATGATGTTCTGCTTTGGCATTTTCTGTTGCCATCTGATTTGGATTGACTGGCTCTTCTGTATGCTCCTTTTAACAGTTGTGGCAATCATTAAGAGAAAGCTGGAGGCTAGCTTGTCAAAGTATTGCAAAGGTGAGAATTGCAAAGCTTATCGTAGTGTGATAAAACACTGGTGTTGGCTTTCTTTTGTGAAAAGCATAGATGACCCGTAACTTGACATGGCAGAGTAGTCGCAATGCTGAACTCCTTAACCACATAGTTCTGAGCTTTACCAATTTCTGCTTAGCTGTGTGATTGTTTTCTGCAGTTCTTGCATCACTGAGTATTTATAAACTTCTATTATGTTTGCTGTAGTCCTGTGCAGTGAGGGGAGATGATCTGATTTAATAGAATAGAATTGCGCTGATTTTCTCTGTGAAATTGCACTCTTAAAAAAAAACCAAACAAACCAACCAAACAAAATTCTTGTTATGCTACTGTTCAATCCAGAGCTGAAGTCTGGGCTCTCCTGTAAATGAATGGCTTATGAAGCCCACTGGACAGGGTTGTACTATGCTGTCCGTGGAATCAGCTCCATGCCTTAGCCAGGATGTGTCACGGAGCTTGTCGCTCCGCTTTAGCTCTGAATTTTCTGTAGTAAGGGTGTTTCTCAGCCTCACAAAAAAACATTTCATGTTTAAAATCTGATCAGCTCATGAATCTGTTCACATTTTTACTTTTTAGATTTTTTTCTGTGCTGCTTCCATGTTGGAATGCACCAACATTCACAAGAGAAAATTAGCAGTTCACAAGGTACTGTTTCTACTAAAAAAAATACATAATATGTAATTGCATAAGTGCAGTGTATGAAAACAATTCCAGCAGTGGCACTGTACCTGCCTGCATGAAGGAGGGCTGCAGAACCTGATCCCGGAACTACGAGCCAAAGTTTTACTTCTGACAGAGGTTCCCAAGTTTGATGAATTACTTCTTTCTTTTGCTAGGATGCGTTAATTTATTAATGGATCAAAGAATTTTCAGTCCTCAGCTGGACAGACAAAGGTAAAGGCAGAATTAGGTGGCTTACTTTCGTATTTTGTATTTTTAATGCATGACCCATTAAAGACGCTTTTAGAGAAGTTGATTTTTGCTTCCAGTTGGTAACAGTCCCTGCCTTGACTTACAGACACAACATTGTCTTTTTCCTGTGTCTAATTGCATGAGGTAGCAAGGTGGGAGCTGCTGGGGAGATGCTAGTGGGGTCCTGCTGGGCAGAAGGGGGCCAAGGGCACCCTGGGTAGCCTTGCAGGAGCATATGGCCCTGGGGACATGTGGGTAGGGGTATGATGCAACATCCTCTGCAGCGACTGGGACTGCTGCCTGAATACTCCTGGCAGCAGCAGGATAACTTGGAGACATCCAACTTTAATTAAAAAATGAAAAAAAAGTGACATAAGAAACCAAAGTATTGGGAAACTGTGCCTGATACTACAAGGGCAACTCAAGGAACAACCAATAATGGTCTGATATAAAAATAATGTAAGTAAATGATTTATGTCATACACTAAATCACATTAATATAATGAGGTCTCCAGGGAGACCTTACTGTTTCCTTAAGTAGTATCTTAAGGGGGCTGACAAGAAATCTGGAGAGGGACATTTACAAGGACATGTGGTGGCAGGACAAGGGGGAATGGCTGTAAACTGCCGGAGGGCAGACTTAGATGAGATCTTAGAAGTTGTTCCCTGTGAAGGTGGTGAGGCCCTGGCACAGGGTGCCCAGAGAAGCTGTGGCTGCCCCATCCCTGGCAGTGCTCAAGGCCAGGTTGGATGGGGCTTGGAGCAGTCTGGTCTAGTGGAAGGTGTCCATGCCAGTGGGAGGAGGGGTTGGATCTGTGTGAGTTTTAAATGTCCCTTCCTACCCAAGCCATTCTATGATGAAAATACAATTAACATAGGACAAAAAAAGGCCTACTGGACTTTTGTAGAAGTGATAAACTTTAGAGTTTTCTGTGTAAGCGATACCATGTAAAACAAATAAAAATTCTTTTTTTTTTTTTTTTTAAGGGCAGACAGTCTCCCTCCCCCCTCTTATTTTTTTTTAAGTGTGAAAAGTGACATAACCAGTGGTGATTTTTGTAATAGAACTGAACTCTTAAAGAGGAATCACTTAGGGCTGCAGTGAGTCACTGTTTAGCTTTCAGTTGTCATGACTTGATTACATTTGTTTCATGTAAACTAGGTGTGCATCAGCATCCAACACAGGCATTAGAAGAGACTGTCTCACAAAGCTGGAACCAACTTCAGCTGAGTAAATAAACTAAAATATTAATAACTAGGAACAGTTTAAGCATACGTGGCCGAATGTTCCAGGGAAAACAAGGCTTGGAAGGGAAGAAAAAATAGCTTTAGTCATCAAGGGAAGGAGAAAACACAACAATTGTTAGTAAAGAATGTAAACTGATGGTTTACAAGTTACTGGGGAATGATTTTCCAGGCTTTGGTCTGGCAGGGGGCTGCAGCTGTGCAGTGTAGTGATGGAGCAATTCTGCCTTCCAGAGATAATGCAAAAGGATGTACAACTGCACTGCCTACATTTATGGTCCAAACTGCATTTTGAAAGAAAGAATTTCATAATTTGGATACGTACTGCCTGTTGTTGATATGTCTTGGAGCACTGGAAGAGAATTCATATGATCTCACTTCTTTTTCCGAGGCAGCAAGGGGGGTGTGTGTGGAATAGAGTCAAACAGGGCAATTTCTGACATGTATTTACCAACGGGGCTTGGATGGTGAGTTAAATAACTGAGCAGTAGATATTTTGTTGATCAGTAAATAAAAAGGTAACTCCTGGCAGTCAAGCATAGGCTTTGGGCAATGTGGTGTAGTCATACTCAGATTGTATCTTTTTTTATGAGATTAGTTTTGGTTAATAAAGTGATATTGTTGGCATAATGCATTTATTATGAGCAGTGAATAATTTAGAAAATAATAATCAATGCAGCACATAGCAAATTGGAAAAAAGTTGTTTTGCTTATTGTAGTCAATACGAGTGGGAAAAGAAGGTCACTGAGTAGGGGTGTTCTCAAGCTGAGTCCTGCACTGTTCAAGCCTTGTTTCTGTGCTCTTAACATTGGTTTCCATGACCAGGAGGAATAAGTGTACAGTCATTGCTGATAGGCTGGATGAGCAAATGAGAAAAATATTGGTGGACTGAAGATGAAAAGGACAGTGAGCTGGGCAAATGACTTGAAAACATTTGAAGGGCATGGTATGCACTTGGCTGAATGTGTGATGTCCAGGCAATTTTGTAACCAAGGATGCTTGCAGGACCTGTGTACCAAGAGAAGAGGTGACCCTCTGTACTGTGTGGTGACAGGGCCCTGGGCAGAAAATGCTGCCCTTATCACACCTGTAATCAAGCCACGTGTGGAAAGACTAAAGGGTTTGAGAAGGTTGAAAATTATTAAAGAACTGGAAATAGGTATGGGAAGATGAATCGCTTTACATTGAAAGGCTTCACTAGTGCAAGGGTAACACACCTAGGTTAAGGAATGATATTGATAAAAATATCTGCCCTAGAGAAATTAAGTGTAATCCCAGGGTGCTTTAGCAGATAGGCTTAACAAAAGGCTCAGACCAGCAGCTGAAGCTAGACACATTCAGAATAAAACTAAGAGCTGTGTTTTTAACAGTGAATGTAAATAAATTATTTTTAGAATTGTAGAATCCTAGAATGGTTTGGATTGGAAAGGACCTTAAGATCACCTAGTTCCAACCCCTGTCATGGGCAGGGACTTCTCATGCTAGACCAGATTGCTCAAGGCTCTGTACACCACGGCCTTGAACATTGCCAGGGATGGAACATTCACAACTTCTTTGGGCAACCTCACGCCTCGCCACGCTCACAGTAAAGAGCTTCTTCCTTATATCCAACCTGAACTTTCCATGTTTAAACTTAAACCCATTACCCCATCTCCTATTCACTACAGTCCCTAATGAAGAGTCCCTCCCCAGCATCTCTATAGGCCCCCTTCAGATATTGGAAGACTGCTATGAGGTCTCTACGCAGCCTTCTCTTCTCCAGGCTGAACAGCCCCAACTTTCTTAGCCTGTCTTCACACGGGAGGTGCTCCAGACCCCGTATCATCCTTGTGGCCTCCTCTGGACTTGTTCCAACAACTCTGTGTCCTTCTTATGTTGAGGACACCAGAACTGCACACTACGCCAAGTGGGGTCTCACAACAGCAGAGTAGAGGGACAGGATCACCTCCTTTGACTGGTGGTGCTGCTTTTGATGAATAGATAACCAAAATCAGAAGTAGCAGTGGAATTTCCACCAGTGAAACTTTAAAACCAAGGGGAGATTATTTTTGAATCAAGTAAGAATTCCAGTCAATCTTATGTTCTGTTTGACAGAAGCTTAGTTACTGCAGTGTTTCCTTACAGCTTTATGAGATACGAAAAATGCGTACAAAAATTTTTGTGTAGTCTGAGTCAGGTATTTTACAGACTCCACTGCTAGAGCACCATAGATGTGCTCTATAAGGCAATTATGGATTTCTTTACTTATATTTCCAAAAATAAATGTTTCTGAAACTACCTCTCCCCCTCTCTACCTGCATTCCTGAAGCTGGGCTGGGTCAGTAATACAAAAAATGGAAATGGTGCTACTTTGGTGTATTCTGCTTCTTTTCCCTTTATCCCTCTCCCTGCATTCTCCTCTAGATTGTGAGCTGTGTGTAGGTGGGAGTTTCCCAGCTGCTAGAGAGTAATTCTGCTTGAATCATACTCTTCTAGGAGTCAGTTTTCTGAATTAATTTGCTGGCACCCCCAGGCTTCAAGGGCTCCCCCTTTTCTAATGAATTAAGTCTGTATAATGGGGAGGGTGGGAGTGTAAGGCATTAAAAAACTCTTTTTGGTTGGTAAAGCAGAGGTTATATTTGACATGGATCAATTTTCCCAGGAGAAATCATTCCAAGTTTTTCCTCACTGCAGTGTTATTTCAGGTTGTAACAGGATCATTTTCCCCTGGCTCTGGACCCATCAGCGCAAACCTCTCCCATCAAAGCCTCATTTTAAGATGATATCTGAGATGGGTGCTTTCGGTGTCACAACCCTGTTGCACAGGACATAAAATATACTGTTCTTAATCGAAATAAGCACAAGGTCCCACTTCTGGTGTGGTCCTGCAGCAAACATTGCAGCGTTGGGGTGTTCCCGTGCTGTTGCTAACCTAGTCGGCCTCTGCTGCGGTGACAGATGGGCTGCGTCACACTCTGCTATAACAGCTGCTGCTGCTGCCTGAGCTGTTCGTCTCTCCTGGCTGCAAGCAGTCAGTGTCATCACCGAAGAGGCAGCAGAACATGGCATGTGTCAGCTCTGCAGCAGTTCCTCTGCACAGCTTGGGGGTGATCAGTGTGACACTAGTGAAGGTGGGTTTGTGCTAATGAGTAACAGCTGAAGAGGAAACCTATGTCCTACGCTGGTGGCTCACAGAAAGGGAGTCTGTCTGCTACGAGGCTTTCCAGGAAACAAAAATGCAGAGCTGTAAGGGACTGTGTATTAACTTCAAATCAACTTTGTTGTGTTAG
Source organism: Psilopsiagon aurifrons (assembly GCA_025447955.1). NCBI lineage: Eukaryota > Metazoa > Chordata > Aves > Psittaciformes > Psittacidae > Psilopsiagon > Psilopsiagon aurifrons. The sequence goes on along the minus strand of JAOEHY010002550.1, from coordinate 28,941 downwards.
AGGAATGGAGATGCTTCTTCAAGCCTTCAGCAGAGAAGTGAAAATGGGATGAGAAGGCTTTCGTAGGGATTCACAGTGTTCATGCTCCTGCTGGCAGGGCTGGCAATAAATAAAATTAGGGACCATATCATACTTACATGTGCATGCCTTGCAGCGATCCAAGGCTGATGCCGTGAGGAGTAGTAATCTCTGATGTATAGAAGTTGCCATTGCAGTAGGGAAGCTGGGGGCATGTGGGTTTTGTGATCGTTTGTGGCTAAGCTGACCAGCTGTGTCATGACTAACTGCTGCAAATCACAGCAGGCTGCTGAGGCCATGGATCCATCTCCATCCCTGGCTGAGGTAGCCACGCTCATGAGGTGCCCTGGGATTTGCAGCACAATGGCAAGGCTGCTTCCACATTCCCACCAGGGAGCATGCCCATGGGTGCTGCTGTCAGTTCTTGACTCAGCCCTTTGGAGAGCTGCCAGGCAGTGGGAGTAGGTATAATGGTCTCAGTAATGCTTACACTGTACTTCAGTACAACCAAGAGGGAGAAATACTGTGCTCTGCCTGCACAGGAGATGATGTGGCTGACATGCTGGCCAGCATATACCTTGCCTATGTTGTACACAGCGTGACATAGCTGTGCCTTGCCTGCTAAGAAAGTGCAACTTCTCTTTAGGATGCCAGTGCAATGTAGCAGTGGGGCTTGAATGGGGAAAACTGCTAATGACCTGACTTCTTGTTCTTCCTTGCCATAGTATTCTATTTACAGGTCCCATTGGGTTAAAATTTGAATTAGCTATCCTTTCCAGTGAAATGACACTTCATAGATTTGCCTTGGTTTAGAGAACAATAGGCCTAACTCTTTGAGAACGGCACAAATTGCTGTATTTGAAATGAAGCGTGGTTCTGCATCACCTGCATCCTGTAAGAAATCACAGTGAGCTTTTTGTTCTCTGCCAAACTGATTTGGGAAGAGATTTGGGGTTGGCACTGAATATATTCACTCACGGAAATTTTGCAATGATAATGTGTAAATGGTTTGCCTTTGCACATGAGCATAAATTTGGGACGATCTTTGTGAAGAGGTATGACAAGAATACTGGTTTGCAGGTTACTGTAGTGTCTATGGACCATCAGATATATGTTGCCAGAGGTTTTATCTTGTTTTACGTTTCAAAACCTATTTATTGACAGTTCGCTTACCCACAAACACTTTCTCAGGCAGCAATTATTTGGGTTTCTCTCATTGTTTCAGCTAATAGCCCTGCAGAGCGCATTGACCTGTCACAATTCGTATCCCTTTATCTGCTCTAAGGACAGCTTTTTGAAAAACTGAAAACTGTAGATTGCCGAATACTGCTCTGCTTACAAACCTGCTGGTTCCTTGGGCCGGGCTGTCTGTTGCTTCTAACAATGGGGCTAAAACCTCGTTAGCTAATTTTGTGAGGTTGCTTTTGGTGGAAATCATTCCTTCTTGCAGTTGTGAAAATCTCTGAGGTTTAGTGGTGCTGAGACTCCTCATTGACCAAGGTATAGCACACCTGAGGTGTTCTGTGGCTAAAGATGATGCTCTTATGAGCAGCCCTAGAACTCTGTCCCCAGGAGAGAGGCATGAGGGGCACATCATGTGGGTGATGCTGGCTCCTGGATCTTGGGCATCATGTTTCCCCGGGCATCATCCAGCCATGGCTACTGCGTGATCTTTGGCTATCAAGTTAATGTCTTAACTCGCACATTACTCCACATCCTTTTGTCCTTTTAAAATGCTCTGTTTAAAATTAATCTTGAAAAACAATTCTTTTAGCAAGAAAAATAATGCTGTGTCTAATTTTGATTAATTGTACATAACTGCCAGACGTGCTGTTGGCTGCAGAGCAAACCAAGGTGCTTCACAGTTGTTTCCTGCATGGAAACCCTCAGGAGCCCAACCCCACCCTATTTTATAATAAATTTTATATGAGACATTGTTATTTGGGGTTTCCAGCTCCTCTTAAGGAAATCAATCCAGCCTCACTCAGTGACTGGACTTCTGCTAGAGTAACGGTTCCTGGTGAAGGACCATGGATAAAGGGAATCCAGTGGATTTCATATATTTGAATTCTCAAAAAGCCTTTGAAGGGATAATTTGTCAAAGACTATTCAAGAAACAAAGTTAGCAGTGGGGTTGGAACTAGATGATCTTAAGGTCCTTCCTACCCCTAACTATTCTATGATTGGAAGAGGAGTCTTTTGATTTACTGAAAAGTGTTAAAAGTTAGGGAAGCAAAAGCTGGAGGTTAATGGTCAATTTTTGGGGTGGAGGAGGGGCAGTGCTGTGGTACATGAGCTGATCCTAATGGGACTAGGTAGTCCCTTTAGGCACTCAAGCTGCTCTAGTGTCTCTGCAGAGCCTTCTCTTCTCCAGGATGAACAAGCCCAGCTCTCTCAGCCTGTCTCCATAGCAGAGGTGCTCCAGCCCTCGGAGCATCTTCGTGGATTCTCCACTCCAACAGCTCCACATCCTTCTTACCTTCTTATACTGGGGCCCCAAAGCTGGACGCAGAACTACAGAGTGGGCAGGGTCTCATGAGAGTGGAGCAGAGGGGGAAAATCCCTTCCCTCGACCTGCTGTTCATGTCGCTGGTGATGCAGCCCAGGACACGGTTGGTTTCTCTGCTGCAAGCACACACTGCTGGATCGTGTTGAGCTTCTCATTGACCAACACCTCCAAGTCCTTCTCCCCAAGGCTGCTCTCATTATTATGGACAGACAGTACCCTTGTATTACCAGGAACAGGAGAGACAGCAACCTGTTAAAGTTTTGGGTTTAATAGATAGGAAAAAGATAAACTGAGTAATTGAGAGAATTCTCTCCCATCTGAAGTGGGAGTTTGGTAAATAAAGGAGAACTAAGACCTCAAGGTATGCAAGTACCTTTCTCCCCTATTGGTATGGGTCATAATTGGGAATAGCAATGAGAACCTTGCCTTTTGTGTTGGGAGCTCGGCAGTTTTCTTGTTGTGCTAATGTGTGTCTGTATGTACACACACACAAATGAGTGGGTCTGTGAGGTGTATGTACAAATTCATAAGTATATGTTGTCCACTTTGTAATGTTTTTACTCTGAACTTTTTGCACTGAAAGTGATTTCAGTCCCCATGCTTCTTGTGCACCCTTTCTGCTGGCGCACATGCCTCCAACTGAGCAAAGAGTCGCATGTTTACATCCAACAGTTGAAGAAGAGCTCAACCTTCTTCACTGTAGCCAAGCGTGTTTCCTGGTACCTTGTGTGCAAACACCAGCAGCACACCACCTGCATGGGAGTGAGCAGCATGTTCTGCAGCAGGGCCTCAAGCTCAGCCCACCTCCTTCCACACTGGCACTGATGCTCCCACAATCAGAAGAAGGCTGAGGAAAGTTATGTGAGACTCTGAAAAGCCTGTCTTAATCACTGTCACTCATTGGGTGCTTGCACACAGTTGTGAGGTCTTAGAATTTGTCATTTTTATCTGTTTGCAGTGTTGAAAACTGCTGCTTTCCTCAGAGCCACAGAAGCATTTGGTATGAATTTATTTTTTTGGAGTATGATGGCTTGTTTTTCACTTTCATGCTCATTCTATCACTGCAGAGGAATGATGTGTGCTCCTGTCACGTTATAGGCATTTTTTTTTAATTGAAATTACATAAATATACATTTAAAAAATGTAGATACGTATAACAGCAGACAGATGTCATCTTTTCTCATAGAAAGGGTATACAGTTAAACACGTTCAAAGTTCATGTTTTCCTTGATTTTGGTATTCTGGTAGGGTTTGCATTTGAATACACCACCTGCCACACTGAATTCTCTTCATTTCCCATTAAAGGAGGCAGGTGTCTGTATTTTCTGTAGCAGCTCCCCCCAGATGTTGTGGCAGCCATTAGCTTTGAGGACCAGCATCCTCCACAGCCCAGCGGCCATGTAAAGGGTGCAGGTATCTGCCAGGGGCTTTATTTTTCATTAAGCCACTATTGTAATAAAAGAGTTCAGAGTAGAGAGACTGCGCGATACACTTGGTTTGACTGCAGCTGTCCTTATTCGCCATGACAGAACAGAATTTTTCTTTATTTTGAATTTTTAGTCTTTGTTCCTATGATAAGCTGCAGTACATTCAGGTTTTGCTGGCTGAGAGAAATCTCTTCTTGATTTCAGGCTGGTAGAGGTTATGATAAGCAAAATGAATAGTAACCTCCAAGAAGTGGTGGTGTTATAATTCTGTTTGTTTATTTTGAATTCTTTTTTATTCCTATGATACATCAACCTTGTAATGATCTTTTTATGGTATTAGTAAGCAGCTCTTCCCTGTTCCTTGAGAATGCAGTATTAGTAGATTTAAACATTAGATTGATGCTAATATTTTAAGAATATATTTTGATACTCATTATTAGATTACTATCATTATGAAATATCAATATATTAATAGTATCATATTATTTTAAAACAATTTAATAATTGCTGTTATTAATTATTGCAATTGCTACTAATTTAATATTAGATTTTAATACTAACAATAAATATTAGTAGTAGATCCTTTAGGTGAGGCCTGGGCACAGATTGCCCAGAGAAGCTGTGGCTACCCCATCCCTGGCAGTGTTCAAGGCTGTGTCGGATGGGGCTTGGAGCAACCTGGTCTGGTGGAAGGAGTCCCTGCCCATGGTAGGGATTGGAACTAGATGAGCTCTAAGGTCCCTTCCAACCGAAACCATTCTGTAATTGTGTTATCAAGTATCTAATCCCAAACTGTGGGATGCTATCAATATTTATTTAATAATAATTTAACACCTTATAATACTTACATTCACAGTTATGGTTCTGGAAATGATGCTATTATTCAGGGGCAGAATATGGAATGTTATTTATAATTCCTTTTATACTTGAAAAAGGAACTGAAGCTTTTTTTAACCCTTAAGCTACTGATGCTGAAGCCAAATTTCAGTTAAGAGTCTACCCTTTATGATCAAGATAGTCATGGAATGAACAACGAAGGGAAGTTGCTGTGACCTTTTCTCTTTGATACCCTAGATCCCCATTTCTTGAAATTAGTCTTTAGACAAACCTAAATAACTTGTCTGTTTGTTGGACTAAGCAAGTGAAATTTCATTTTTTTGTGTGCTTTTTACATGCAGGTGGTCAGATTATTGGTGGCATAATCCCTCTTACACTTACAATTTATGAATCATATTATTCTTTCTTTTAGTTGAAAATGTGCAGGAATTTGCATTTTAGTGTGTGTATATTGGTCTGATCTGTGGTTTTATTCTAGTCAGTCTTTGTTTCTGTTCCTTCCTCTCTGCTGCCCTATTTTTCCCTCTTTCCTTTTCCCTCTTTCCCTCTTTCCCTTTTCTTTTTTTGCTTTTTGCTTTTCCCTTTCCTTCCTTCCTCAGTGCTGTGGAGAATGCAGTGTCAGTGGATCTCCTGCACCCTTTGATCCACAGTTAGCAGATCAGTTACTAATGCTGCAAGGATTAAAGTCTGAGATGTATTGATGCTGCTGAAGCCTGGGATCCTGCTGAAACAAGAACTCTGTCCCTCTGACGGCTTTAAAATCACAAATGACTCTATGGCAAATAACTGGGGACCTAGAATTTTACAAAGGAGAGAAACCATTCTGCACTCCCTTTAATCCTCGTGGGACGAGCCATAGCTGTCTGTGAGTGGCCTCATTAGAGAACCACAACAATATTCTCCCCCTAAAAGCGAGCGTTTTAATCTCAGTGTGGCATTGCCTTTGTTATGCCTATGTTTCTCCTGATGAATATTGTATTTTGAAGAGCAGGTTTTGCACTCTTTATGGAATCATTATAGAATCACAGAATGGTTTGGGTTGGAAGGGACCTTAAAGCTCATTTAATTCCAGCCCCCCTACCGTGAGCAGGGAGACCTTCCACTAGAGCACGTTGCTCAATGCCCCATCCAACCTGGCCTAATTTTATATTAATTTATTCAAGGGCAAGAATGTAGTTAAATATAAAGTGTTCCTTGTTTGTTAAAAACTTCACATATGTGTTGGTGTGCTGCTTCTGCCTGCACATCCGTCCCTTCGCCTTCAAACAGAACAAAATGGGTTAGATTTAAAAAAAACCGAATTACAACCAAGGTAATCCTCAGCCCTTTTTTGTAGCTGGACAGTTCACCCTTAACAGCCTGACCCAACCTAAAAACATTTTGTTGGATAACGTACCTCTCTGAGGAGATGCTGGGTCACGTGGCAGCTCCGTTTCCTTAGAGACGGCGCCATGCCGCGCGCCGGGATGCCGCGCACGCCTCGGGATGCCAGCTTGGTGGAGGACAGGACCGGCATCCGCCACAGCCACAAAGGTTCGCTGGATTTGCATTCCTCACTGTTTTCCTGCTTTAGCATGAGAATGTTCCCGGGTCTTCACATGCGGCCGGGATGCAGCAGTGTATTGTTACGGCAGAGTTAACTTCTCCAAATGCTACTTGAAATGTCACCTGTTTTTTTTTGTGCAGAGCTTTTACGGGGATGCCAGTGAGGAGCAGGAGCGTGGAGGTGCTCTCAGGTTGTATTTGTTTCTGGCTGTTGTGAGTGGGTCGTAGGAACAGCTCAGAGAGGGATGTGGCATGGGGTGGCTGCTGAGCTGCCTGGGCTGGGGCACTCAGTAAATGCTTCGCTTCCATCGTTCCTGTTAGTCATTACAGAACAGGGCAAGAACAAAGTCATGATGAAGTAATACCTCACTTGATGCCTTGTTTACAATAAGGATTATTATTAATCAAGCGTTCATACCCGTGGGACATTTTAGTGGAAAATGGCAGAACTTACTGTGATGTTTTGTCATGATAAGTAATATGTATATTGCAAATTACCGGAAATAAGCAGGCATAATGATGAACTCACATTTGTGTCAGTGTCTCTGAACAGTTACTGCTATACCGTTTACATGGTATAGAGATAGCAGACAGCTGAATAATGCTCTTTAATGTTTTTGTTAAGAGATGTTGCATACAAATGTATTGGCCATTATATAAAAAAAGAAAAGAGGGAATTGCTCAGAAAGAATACATTGTGTGTATTTTCACTAGGGTTTATTACAGTGCTCAGGGATTGATGTACTCTTTCTGTAAAACCTCAGATATCTGTATATATTTTCAGGTTTCTTACTGGTTTTTAACTCCTTGGCATGTTTTAATTGTTTCTGATCATTTTAACAGAAGCAAACACCTTAAACCCTTTTTTAAATTACTACAAACCCTGTAAAATTAAAGCAGTCTGCTTGTCATTCCTGCTGGTAAAATAACCTGAATTTGCAGGTTTCTGTAGGACCCGGCACAAAGACAAAGTCCTTGAGTACTGTCAGCCAGGCATGGGGCAGTAAATGATGGGAGGTTGTTATCCCTGCCTCGGTAGGGAGTCAGGGAGTAAAACCCCGACATATCCAGACACGTTTGAAATGTTTCCCTTTGGCAAATATTTAGGTTGCTGTTTCTGGATTATACCTTTTTAACCTAAATTGTTGGATTATGTGTTTTTAATTATTTTTCCTGCCTTCCCTTGCTTCAGGATAGCTTTTGGCTGCTTAACTACTAAGTGCCATTAGGAAAATTAGTCACAGTTAAAAAACAGATGTAAAAGCTCCGTAAAGGAACATAGAAAACTTAACTCCACATTTGAAAGGGAAGCAGAGACCACATTTTTCATCTCTTGTCCTTCAAAACGCTCTTGAATAGGGTAAGAACAGGAGTCGTCTATTTTCTACTGTTTAAAATAACAAAGAGGTCAAGGGAGGAATTACTCTGTAATATATAAATGCATATTTTCATGAAAGTCGCTCACATGATTTGCATCAGAATGAGGTGGTGAGATCCAATTTAATATTACAGTTGTTATGTTCCCTTTTTATAGGAAAAAAGATGTTGGCTCAGCATACCCATGGATATATTTGTCCTAGGTGCTCTCGTTGGGGAAGTGGTAGTAGCTATTTTTAACTGAATTCCTATTTTTTTCTTATAAATACACTGTCAGAAAGTAGCACATTATGATAAGGAACTGCTGACAGTCCTCTTATGATTGGAATTTGACCAAAGTTTGTGCAGAGCAAGCGCTCAGTGCCTTCTGAAAACACAGTCAGATGCATTATTTTAATTACAATGCAGTCATTCTTTAGAACTATTTAAACAATGCCATAATCTGGATAGCTTAGGGAACAGGTGAAGGGCTACAGGGAACTTTACATCTGGTTCTCTGCCCTTTATGGACAGCCATGAACATGATTCCATTCTCAAGTTTGTTTCATCTGCACAGTTCATTGGTTTCATATCCTGCAAATTCAGGTTATCCCTATTTGGGGTTTCTTGTACCCTGCTCAGAAAAGAAACTGAGTAAGTACCAGAAACTTAGATCTCTCTTCTAGACTGAGTCTTTAAATATACTTTCTTTTTTGTGTGTGTGTGTGTAGCAGTAGAACTAGCAGGTAACAATTTCACATTTTTGGGAAATTTGGAATTTTTTAGTGTTTTACTGGGGGGAATCTCAAAGGTTGCATCAAAGCTCAAGACCAAACCTGACTCTGTTTCCCCTGGCTCCCCAGCCCTTGAATAGAACAGAGATGAGGTAAGAAGCTATATGAATTTTTCATTGCCCTGTGGCCATGTCTACACTCATTTGGGAGCTGTGCACAAAGCCAGCATAGTTTGCATTGAATGCAGCTGTATATATAAATCTTGGCACTTGCTCTGGGGCGGCTCCTGAGGACGTGGTTTCATGAACCAGTTCACCTCTGGCAAAGGCAAGCCAGCTGTTGTTTTGAAAAGCTGCATCATGTAATAATCCCCAAGTGTGGTTTGGCTGTTTCAACAGCAGCAAATCTCCTTTGGATGAATTGAAGTTAAATTTGTTGCACTTTTAAATGTCTGTTTTCTGTTTCTGATGTTTCCTATGCATGACCTGCTCATTGCCATGAAGATAACACGGTACTGTGTCCTCCGACTCTGTGTTCAACTTTATTCCCATTCATGCATTCATCGTTTCCAGTGCTGGTGCAGCTGTATCTATTCACTGCAAATAAAATAAATGTTTGTGGGTTTTTGCTCCCATTAGTTTGATTCAGCCATTATTTTGCAGAAGAGTGAGTCATGCTCTGTTGTGGCTCGTACAACACCAATGGCATAGGAGCTGCACACACTGGAGAAACTGTTGTGCTGCTGGCACCAAGAGTTGAACTGGTCCTTTTGCAAGATCTCACATTCCAAGCCCTCAGCAGTAGGATGCTCTTTTCATTTGAAATTGAAGAAGTCTAATCTGAAATATTTTCAACTTTGAAACAGAACTCCAACAATTCAGCAGTCTCTAAATTTTACTTATTGTAGCAATGTATTTTAATTATCATGGTTCCCTAATGTAGGATAAAAAGCTTCCTGCAGAAGAGGAGGAGGAAGTTTCTTGTTTCTTAATCCAAATTCCTACTCAAGATTTAAAAAACCACAAAGCCCCTTAAGGAGAGATTTATTTCTGGTTTGCGTGGTGCCTCTAAGAAATATGTATTTTACATCAAATATTGTACTATAAATGAATCCAGAAATATTCTGGATCCTCTGCCCTCCTCTGTTCTGGATTCTGCCCTCTGTTTCCAGGTGTAAGTAGTATCCCAGCTTGGGTTTCAGCCTACAGCTGGAGGGCAGTCAGCATTTTGAAATACTGCCTCCCCAGTCCTCCTTCCAAGAGAAATCAAACCTTGTGTTTGATCCTTGGGTCCAGCTGAGCCACAGTGCAGGATTCAAAGTCAGCTGCCCAAGGGCTGCATCGTCTAGCTGCTTGATGTTGGCCAGAGTTGTTGTATGGGATTTCTGTGGCATGGCAAAGATAGCTGCAAGCAGAGCTGCAGGTCTGGCATGTGTAGGTGGGCAAAGGAAGTAAAAGCACAAAAGAAAAAGAACAGACCCTTCTTAAAATACAGTGATTTTATTTCTGAGGTCTGCTTCCCATGCTCTGCAGCATCTTCCCACTGCACTGTTCGGACCTGATTGTGTGACTGTAAATTCAGCCTTTCTGAGGTTTTGTTGTGCAGTGTATTACACAGAGAGAAAGGACAGCATAATAGGAAAAGCAGCAAGTAACATGTTGCACTGACAGGTTGTTTTGAAGGGACCTGTTCTCTTACAGTGTGTCATGTTTGGCCGTAACCTGTTGGAGAGCACAGGCTGCAGCTGCCTGCCAGTGTGTAATTCTGAATTTTGTATCTTGATTTGGCTGGTAATTCTTATGTTTGTGTCTGATGGATTTTCTTGTGCCATAGATTTGCCTTCAGTCATTGTAAGATACCACAATATATATTTGACAAGCAAAGGTTTCCAAAGCTTTTTCTGCTGTGAGGTTTTTCCCTCATGTTTTCGGGCAGAAGAGCTCAACACATGCATGCAGATGTTACTACAATTATTTCCTAATTCAGGAGTTTGTGGAGTCCAAGAAAGCCATCACAGAGGTTTGACCTCAACCACAAATACAACAGAGATCAGAAGATTTATTTGAACTACTTCCTGTGCAAAGTAGAAAATACTAACAAAAACCCCAGGTATTTTATAAAAAGCATTAAAGTTTCCAATCTGAAGAGCTTGCCACAGCTGTGTAGTAGTTCTTGTGCTTTGGTGCACTTCCTTCATTGCAGTTTCTGCTCCTTGGATTTTGTTATATCCTTGCTTGTCTTCTGTAGTTTGGCTTTATTAAAAATGATTTTATATGTGGGTTGCCATGAAATCACCACATGATTGTCTGCTGCCTATGAGGTTTGGAATTGCAGTTCTCTCTGTGAAAAGAATTTTTTCCAGATCTTAGTTGTTCCTGCATTTCTTTGCTGAACCATCTCTGCTTTTCTGCCTCTCTCTTGTATTGTAGTTCTTAAAACTGCATGTAATTCCTTTAGTTTTTGTATGGAGCAAAGTGCAACAGAAACCCCCTGCTTCTCAGCAACCACTCCTGCTTTTGCATATTGTTATTGCATGTGGCTGGTTTGCTCCAGCAGCACACCAGGGATGCTTTAGCTGACTGCCATGGGCCCTCATGCACTTCATAGTCATTTTCCCAAGCTGAAGTCTGTGTCCCCAGTCTGTTAATCCTTTGACAAAGGGTAACTCTAGCACCCCATTCTTTGCTTTCTGTTGTGAACTTTCATTTTTCCTTATCAGCTACTGCATTTTTAAGTAGGTTTTCCTTTTCTTCATTGTCCTGCCTTCAGTGTCTCCTATTGAGCAAGTGCACTGACCTTATATAGTACTTACTCAGGCCTGTAGTCAAAGGGAAAAGGCAGCAGGAGATCGTTATTTAGATTTGAATAATAAATAATGGGCTTTATTTATGGTTTTGGTTATATATAATACACCGCACAAAAGAAATAATTCTTTCATTTCCACCTACTTAATGATTGATTTTGTGTACTTAGAGGATACAAGTTCATACAGCAATATGAATAACAGCAAAAGAATTAGTCTCTTAAATAGTAGAACAGAACTGTTCAGTAGAGAGAACATTGGACAGGAAATTTACCCATCTGTAAATGAATGTAAAATGCAGTGTATCTTATGACCTGCTAACCTCAGATGCAATGAATTTTGAAGCATGTAGGTATCTGATCCAATTAACTTCCAGAAATGTTTCAATAAATTGTTGAACAATTCAGACATATGCTGTTGAATGGCAAAGGCAGTGTTTAAGTAGGAAGTCTAAAATCATTTCACCTAATATTATTTAAAAGTAGCTTTGTGGACTTTCTCGGTCATCCAGAGGGACCTTGAGAGGTGGGCCTGTGCCAACCTCCTGAAGTTCAACAAGGCCAAGTGCAAGGCCCTACATCTTTGTGGGGGCAATCCCAAGCACAAGTACAGTGGGCAGAGTCTGGTTTAAGAGCAATTTTGGAGTTTCAGTATCCCACAGTATTCTACAATACCCCTGCCTGCTCATGCCAGCCATCCTCTTTTAATTTAATGTATGTCTGTATTGTACTTAGCCTGTGTTCTGTACACTGGCTGCTCCAGAGTTCTTGCCATTTACACAGAGCTCTGAAATCCATATCACTGTGTTCTTGGAAACTACGTTCTCTTTCCTAGCATGGGTTAAAGCTTTCACTTTCAGACATTTTTAATGTATACCTATTTTGGGTCGATAACAGCCAGTGCTTATGTCAGGCCTGAAAAGCCATTACAAAGTGCATGAACTTTGTCCTGGTCTTCTCTGCTGCTTGCTCAACACTTGCCTCCTGAGCATGTGTAAGTTTAAAATTGTAGAATTATAGCATATCTCAAATTGGAAGGGACCCAAAAGGATCATTGTGTCCAAGTTCTTTAATTTCGGTAGTGCCTTGGTGCAAAATCTGATTTCCGCAGATCATCCTAGATCAGATCAAAACCTCTGATGTAAAAAGGAAAGGCTGCCTGATTTTGGATGAAGTGTGTGAAGGTAGTTGAACACCTCCATTGGTTACTCAGAGGAGTGGTGGGGTCTCCATCCTTGGATATATTTGAAACCTGACTGGGCACTGGGCAACCAGCTTTGGACGATCCAGCTTGAGCAGGGAGGTTGGAGATGGTGATCTCAAGAGGTCCCTTACAACCTCAACAGTTCTGTCATCTGAAATACCCAATTGCAGGAACCACTTTCAAGATGATGTGGGCAGGGTGATCATGCAGTGCCACAAATCAACAACTTAAGGTTGTCAGTTCACTGTCTGCTTCCACTAACTTGAGATGTTTGCCTGGATCATTGCTGCTGATCAAACACCATCCTCTGGCAGCTTTCTGATTAAGCACTGTGCAGCTTTGATATCAGAGATAAAACTGGAGGTGCAAAGTCAAAGGAATAAGCCCTCAATCAGTCATAGTACTGCATATACTGTTAATTGGAATGTTCCCGGGACCATTCTTAGCCGATGAAGCCAGCTGGCTCTGAATCGTCATATCCATGCTATTAATCTCTCACCATCCAGAAGAGACTGACCACATCTGAACTCCTAATGGAGAGTCATTTCTGGCCCCTGCTAACTCCCAAACTACTCCCAGGAATTGTTTGTGAGAAAGCTATTTGGCTTGGACCAAAACTGCATGAGGGTATGCTAGCAATTTAAACATGCAGATGATCCTTTTCCATGATATTGGAATACTCCCTTGCACCATTTCATTTACTAATATAAGTGGGGCCAAACAGCTCTGTATCAGGCCATCTAACTATGTTCTTGAAGATCTGTGGGATGTAAACTGTAGGAACAGTTTGAAAATAGGCATGCTGGAGTGGGCTCTAAATCTTTGACTTAGTAAATAGTATCTTCCCTCTTTATTGTTACTTTTGGAGGCTTTGCAATGTATGTGGAGTATTATCAATATAGAACACTTTGAATATAATGAAATGGCTTTATCCTCTTTCATCAAGGGAGGATACCAACCATTTCCTTGCTTCCTTGAACCTTCGCCCCGCACTCGGCCCTTCCTTTGGGTCGTTGAGAACCAATGATCCCTTTGCCACCATGAGTAGACTTCACAGAATTGTAGAATCACAGAATCCCAGGTTGGAAGGGACTTCAAGAATCATCTGGTCCAACCGTTCTTGGCAAAGCGTGACCTAGGCTAGATGCCCCAGCACCCTGTCCAGCTGAATCTTAGCAGTGTCCAACATTCGGGACTCACCGCTTCCCTGGGAAGTTATTCCATTGCTGATTGTTCTCATGATGAAAAATTGTCTTTTAGTGTCCAACCAGAATCTCCCTGGGAGTAATTTGTGAAAAAGAAAAACTTGTATATGGAATTGCCTACCTATGGTCACCAGCAGGTACACTTATATTCTAGAGTGGCAAGGGAGAGGTAATCTCTTTTCTTAAGTCATTTGTCATAAGAGGAGAGAAGGAATATATTTGGGAGTCACAACCTCGCTTCTGTCACCTCAAACCATCACAGTATTTGTCCTTCTGGGACAGCAGGGTGCCACTGCTGACATCTGGGGATGATATTTTCTGTGGGTAACTTCAGTCCTGAGTACACTTTGGAGGAATCTTTATGGTCTCATGAGAACTGAAGCTAAGACAAAGCAGGTAATGTTACTGTGCTGTTATCCAAATGTATTGACATGGTTCTTCTAGGAATATGATGTGAGAAAAGCAGGTTATATTTCTATTGCTTTGAATCCTTCCTGATATGCTAGAATGGAAAGAGATTTGTTCAGTTAGAATTAGTTTGTATGTGGTTATTCATGGGAGTCTCCCACTGGACTTCCAGATATTTGCAAAGGCATTTCTTTGCTTCTGTGATAATGCTACACATTCGTTAGCAAGAATTACATTAAATCAGATTGCACTTCATGGTCAATGTCTTTCTCACATGGAACTGCTGATCAAAAAAGCATTAATAGTGTGTGTCTTGTGAGGAGCAAAAAGTGCTGATGAATTCCAATGGCCTGTACTTCCTAAACTGCTGTACAAGAAATAAAGCAGTTCCCAGGAAAAGGAACTGTGCTCACTTCATTGCTTTTTCCAGCTGACACCTTATCTGATGAAAGGACTGTCATACGCACTGAGGTCATTTTGGTTTTACGGTTTTATGCAACTGTGTTTCATCAGATGCTATTTATCATTTATGGCGGGGCTTTTCAGTTAATAAACTGAGCTGGGGCTGCCTATGGATTTGGTAAATCTCTCCTAAAAGTTCCATCAGCATGCCTGTAAAAAATAATAGTAATAGTGATATAATAATAGTAATGGCAATAATAACAGTAGTAATCGTCATCATCATTAAAGACTAGGATCAACCGCTCTGTAATGTAATGTCAATATGATTTTTCAGTTTCATAGATCAAATATATCTAATATATCAAATATATCTTTTGGTTTGTGCCTACCTTCATGTGTTGGTTCAGTCTTACTCGTAAATCTTTGTAACTCTTTTTGCAAAAAGAAACACAGCCCGGACTGTCAGTGAGCTTCCTTTAGCAATGTCAAAAAGACTGATAATATCTGTTATAAAATCTTACTAGTTTAGCAATTCTCAGGTTATAGAGCAAAATCCAGGTTCAGAGTTGGTAAATGTAGAGCTATTCTGTTGGTAGCCCTGTAAATAAAGTAGCTGCAATTGTAGAAAAAATAGCAAAGACAACTGATGGATTAATTCCACCCCTAATTAAAAAGGAGATTAATTCTAGGCATTGTTATTTGAGAATTAAACAAGTACTGACATTTATTACAGTGCTAATCAGTGCACCTGAGAAATACTGTCTTTTTTTGTCATATGGGATATCCACACTGGTTCTTACACACGAGACATTGACTAGTGGTAGAAAATGTTATGTTACACTTCTGACACAGATACACTAAACTTCTGCTGCTTGAAATCCTTATGTGGCTCGAGATACGAATGTAATTGTCCTTCCTGAGGGGTAGTGGAATTTTTCAAATGTTGGAATTTTAGGTGCCAATCTTCAGCTTCAGTCTCATCAATTCCAGATCTGATTGACAGAGCCGCATTCCTTTTTTTGTTCTTTTTTGCTTTCTTTTTATTTTTTCTGTTCTTTTTATTTTTTCTTGGCTGCTGTGACAGCCCCCAACCCTCAAGTGCAGGCGCTTTTCCTGAGCTTTGCATTTTCCAAGTCTCCGTACTCTGGTAGAAGCAAATAAATGATGTCGCTTTGCCACATGTCAGCAGACTTAGATAGAACTGTTTAGAGCAGAAGGCAGTCGGTAAAATGTTGTTTACTGCTGCCTTTTTGTAAACATCCCTTTATTGAGTCATTGTCCAGCACAGCAAAAAGTCTCAAGATTTAGTTCCTTTTATTTATTGAGGTTTTAGACTTCTGAGGTCTCAGAATTATCTGGTTTTGTTCTGCACCTTCGTCAACTAAGTCTGACAGAAGACAGGCCAATAATTAGACTTTGGTTTAATTGTGCTTTTCTTCAGAACTTTTAATGATTGATTTTCCCACTCAGAAAACTGTTGACACGAAATAGCGGTGACTGATCTGTTTCTTATTTCTTATTTTTAGACAAGGTTACTTTCATATTTAGCCAAGATTACTGAGAATAGATGTGACAGCAACTTCAGTTGCATCTGGATCTCATAGGTTTTACTACAGGTAGGAGATAGTAGTTAATAACAGTAAATAATAGCAATAAAGAAGAGTCAAGATTTTGTTAGAATTATTGTAATTTCTCATAAAAGCTAGTTGACATATTTAGGAAAATGATGGTGAAATCTTGGAACAGATTATCATCCACCCTGCATTAGCCCACAAAGCTGTTTAGTCCAATATCTTGTTTCCAGTAGTAATCAAAACTGGACGCTTAGTGAGGGAGTTGTTCGAGACAGAGGTAATATCTATACAGAAAAATGTTTGGAAGAAATAAAGCAAGATAAACAAGTGCTAGAGCTGGAAAGCTCAGACTTGTGATACCTTCTGTAAAGACAATTTCAGGTATTTTAGCTTCAGAATTAACTCTGACATTTGTGTAAAAAAGTTACATGAGTAAATTGTTTAAAACGGCTCCTAAGTGGTGGCAAACCTGCATTGTTCTGTCAAGTCTTTATTCATTCCCTCCCAATTTTGTGCTGACTGCAGAGGACTCTCATGAATCCTGTTTTAAGGACCTCCACAAATCTCTACTATTTATTTGTGTTCTGATAGCATCTGCCACTGCTGTAGGATGCTTCGGTGCATTGAGGTGTGCAGTCCCTGATTAGAATCTGAATAAACTAAACCCGAGGAGACTGTGATAACAGAAGTACCCTGTCCTGGTTTCAGCTGGGACAGACTTAATTTTCTTCCTAGCTGTGGCTGCCCCATCCCTGGCAGTGTTCGATTGGATGGAGCTTTGAGCAACCTGGTCTAGTGGAAGGTGTCCCTGCCTGTAGCAGGGTGTTGGGACTGGATGGTCTGATCTTTGAGATCCTTTCCAACCCAAACCATTATCTGATTCTATGTTTCTATGATTTCTTAGCTTCTATGGCTGCCACATTTATCTCAGCTTCCAGGTATCTGAAAGATTTCTTATTTTGCTGCTTATTCTTAGGTGCTTTTCTTCCCAAGAGCAGCCCTAGGCTGATTTGAATACACGTTAAAAGCCACATAAGTTAAATCTGAAAAACTTAACCTAACAAACAAAGTTTTGAAAGAAAATTGTAAGCTGTTCTTGGTACGTATCCAAGTCCCTCGGTTGTTTTAATCTCAGCTACCCTGTGGGCAGAAGTTACTGCTTCTGAGTTCATCCTCCCGAGTTTCTCTGCCAGCAGTGATTTGGAGATTTCTCCCACCTCAGGCGTCCAGGCAGTGATGTTTTGTGGTGAGATTATTGAGGCAGAAAAGTCTCTCCTCAGTAGCTGATTCAAGAATATTTGTCTTTTCTTCTCTTATGTTGATAGGCTGCAGCAGATGCCAACTGTTATGAGCATCTCAGAAGGGGAATTCAGTTGTGTTCCTTTTAAACTAGGAGTCCTGGTGAAATAAGGTTGACCAGCCCTGAAAGTCCCAGGTTCATCAAAGGAACTCTTATTACTCCAGCAGTGTCGTGTAGGTGGTTACAGTATCCACCTGATTTCATGAGCAGTATATTCTTCCACATGGTTATACAAGAAAATAATGTGCCATCTTGACAGAGTTACAGATTTTTAAAGATATTCCCTAAAAATGTATAAATGGCCTCAAGAAATTCTCTGAACTGGGAAAGGCTTTATTGCATGTAATAAAGAAGGCAGAATTATGCTATTAGAAATCTTTTAACCAGATGTTTGTATTTAATTTTTTTTTTCTTTGCCTTTATCAGTGTTAGCAAGGGTTTAGCCGGAAAATAAGGAGCACTGGTGTTTACAGAACTGGAAGGAACTTGTGGAAATGTCTCCTAATGATACTAAAGCCAGATTGCAAACGGTGAATTACATGTACTTTCTCACCTAAAGAGTCACATAAAAGTAATATTGTAATAAAATAAAGAATTACCCTTCCCTCAAAACTGAAGACCCACCTGTGGGACAATGGAAATGTGCCCCCGTATACAATTTGTTATTTAAAGTAGAATGAATCCTGTGAAAGCTCACACTGCGCTTCAAGCTCACAGAGGGTGGGTGCCTGTGTGCTGTCCTCCATATGCTCTGCATCCCCACGCAGTCAGTGAAGGCTGCAGCACACTGCCGGACCCACTCTGGCAGGAGTTTCCATTATCCCCTCCATCACCACAATTTTAATTCTCTTACCCTAAAATTATTGGGAATACAATGTGGTATTTGTTTTGTCTAAGAGCACAGTGTTTAAGGAATCTGTCCTCCCAAAGGAAAAAACACAGCTAATGCATTCAGAAACGGTGAAGCGGGTGCTGCTGCTGCTGACAAATACCAGTTTGCAAAAGCACCTTTTCATTGTAGCTGCCTCTCTCACAGCTGCCAGATTGTTTTGTGGTGAGCAGGGCAGGAGAATGCAAGCTGGTAATGAATCTTTGGGAGAAAAGGAGAGGTTTGCAGTGTAGATGTGGGCAGAGCATTCCTTGTGTTCAAGAAGAAGTAAGTAGGGAGATAGAGGGGCAGAGGGAAAGGACTGTTAATTAGCGGCTTGTTATCACAGAATGAATTGATATGTTCACTAGCAAAAGGAATGGCTTCCAAATGAGCCACAGTGTGGCACATCTGTCGTCTTTCACTACTTTTGTAACCCTATGTCTGCTTTTTTGTATAGTGACGAGTTCCTTTTCCAAAGGAGCACATTCAGTACGTATCTGATGGCCAAATAATTTCTTGTTATAATGTTATATTTAGAACAACGTTAACATTAAACATGCAGCATAATTATCTCTGAGCATATCTGTTCTGAGTGAGGTCTGAGCTCTGAAGTGCTTTGGAATTCAAATCCTTCATGGAGAAAGGGTGCGGGAAGACATTCACGGAATATGTTCTTTATGATTTTAAATGCTTGACAGCCAGGTGATTTTCTTTAACGGTTGTTTGATTCACTGGATTACTGGGCTCTGAAAATTGTGGAGTGAAATCAGCTGATGAGTCTTAAGGCAATTCCTGGTGTTCACACATCCGGAACAGGAGCAGGCTCCATGCAGCTACACTGGGAATGTCAGGGAAGGTGAAAGCTGTGAACACTGTTGGGTCAAACACTGCCTGGCTGTACTGTAGAAAACTGGAGTTGGCAGGGATTCATTTCAGTATTACCTGCAGTAGATCTAACTGAAAGATTTAAAATTTGCATTAAAAAATTTAGATTAAAAAATCATTTTGATTAGTAAATGTAACAAAAAGAATTAGGCCAGGTTGCTCAGGGCTCTGAGCAACCTGGTCTAGTAGAAGGTATCCCTGCCTGTGGTAGGTGGGTTGGAACTCAATAAGCTCAAAGATTGCTTCCAAATCAAACCATTACATGATTCATTATAGGAAAGTGAATGCTAAGATAATGGTAAATATAAACTATGAAGATTTTAATCCATGTTCCAAGAAAGCATGTCAGGAAGCATGGCATTTTTCTCCATTATGATCTGCACAGGTACCACATTGTCTGATGTGCGAATTGGGCTTTTATCTGTACACAGGCAACCCTATCCTTTTTTGTGAGTCTCATTTTAAAGGATGATGGATGTATTTGGATATCACTGGAGGGTAAGTGTAGGCAAATATTGATTCTCCGATAGCAGCTGCTTTAGTTCTTCTCTCCCAGCACCTTGAATTTACCAGCTGAGCTGCCTGGGAACATGCTGTCTGGACTCCTGTGTCTTCCTGCTCCTTGCAGTCATCAGCGCTCATGGCCTGAGTGGCCACATCAGTGTGGTGCCGGGAAACTTTAAGGGTTTAAAAACACCAATAATGGGAGCGTCAGTCTGATGTTGTATTTCAAAGGGCAGTAAGGGACATGAGGCTCTACCCACTTGATTTTTTCCAACTTTAAATAAAATCAAACCCAAACAGGTGATGTATGTGGTTGTTGTATAAATGATTGCTTGTTATAATAAGTCTTTACTTAATTTCATTGAACATTTCAAATAATTGCCCTAATTTGAATGGTTCCTGTATTTGCTTGAACTACTAGAAAGTGCCAAAAGTCAATTATGTAATCACAAAGGTTAGTTTTATCTTCATTTTAGTGTAACACATGAATTGTAAAAAGCAGTTATACTAGACTAAACCAAGCTCTTCAAGTGTCTTTGTGCAAAGCTGTTTCTGCCACTGCTCCTTGGCCTGGTGTTGTCACAGAACACAGTGACAGATTTTTCCCTGGTGCTGGTTTTGTTTCCTTTTTGGGTTTTTCAAATCACTTACTGGAATAAATATTTCTGTTGTAGTCCTCCTCGGCCTCTGACTAACATGAATGACACCATGGTGACCCACATGTCCTCTGGAGCACCTACACCAACAAAAAGGTATGTGTGCCTCACAACATTGGTTGTTTATTTCTGTGAGAAGCAAAAACAATACAGAGTGTGGATTTTGTATCCCTAGGAGTCTTCTAACATATTTCAAATAACACTTCCACTTCAAAATGTGTATGCAGCATTCATAACAGAAGGAATTGTTCGCAGTGCTTCATGTTGTTCTCTCTAAAGAGTGATTTTCTTTTATTGGAGTAGATGTTACTACATGACTGCAACTGAAGAAACACATAAAGAGCACTAAAAAGGTCTTTGTTTTTCCTTTTAAATAGAATGCTACTTCCAAAGCTGTTATGAGAAAGGCTGGTCTTGTTGTATCATAGGTCCTCTGCTTACAAAGGTTTATTCCGTTCTGCTGGAGATACCTCACATAACATGAGCACTGCTTTGTTCTCCCCCCAAAAACAGCTAAACTGCCAAAGTTCTCTTGAGTTGCCCATATCTTGAGTTGCCAACAAGAGGCATTTAGGTTTGAGTTTAATTTGGGGTTACATTTACTTAGCTGTACGTATGTAAATTATTGTATGAATGTAAATATGTAAGCATGAAAAAAACTAGCTGCATTGTGTATTTGCACTTTTCTTTCTTAAGACATGTTAGGGAGAATAGCAAGGTGGCTTGCTGGAGACTTCGCTTGTCCAAAGTTGTGAATGAATGAATGAATAAATGAATGAACGAACGAATGAATGGATGAGTGAATATTCCCTGCAGAGAATGAGAAGCTGAACTGTCACTATTTTAGTGACAAGGTGGCACTCAGGAATGAAGCTAGATCCTTCGTTTTCAGCAGCAGTCTTTCAAACAGAGCTAAGCAAAGATTCAGATACTCTCCTTCTGCTTTCCTTGTCAAAGTAAGTCAGTTATGTATGCAGGTTTGAACTGGCTATGTTAAAAGTATTTCAAAATCTGTCTGTAAATCGTTCCTTGTGGTGTTCACAAACACTACACAACATGCAATACACTGTATAACTTTAAATATAGATGTAGTTGAGTTCCCATCAGTGCAGGTTTTGAAGATGAAATTGGACAAGGTGTTAGATATTCAAGGCTCCCTTTTCCACAGAAGGTTGGACCAGATGATCTTGTGAGGTCCTGTCCAACATGGGCTGTTCCGTGATTCTATGAAATATACCTTTTACTAATTTAGAAGCAGAGCCACTTAGCAGATGATTCCTAAAGCCAGTACTTTACAGAGTATTCATGTAGGCAGTCCTTAAGAAACATGACCCATAACATCTTCTCATTTCTTGGGTTGCAGGCAACCTGGCAGACAAGGTCTTTTACCCTCTGTTTGGGGCCCACGTTTGTTTGCTGTAGTGCAAATAACAGTTGTCTTCAGATCTCTATCAGAGGAGATTCTGCTTTAGGCATGCATGTCCTCTGTGCATGGAAGCTTGAAACGTTTCCAGAGTTTGCCAGGTTCTCCTGCAGCCTCTTCGTCTTCTTGTGTAAAAGGTCTTACAGGATAGAATGGTACAATCCTCAGTCAGTCCTGACTTGAGAGCATGAGTTAATGTGGATAGTGATCACCTAGTTCCTTGGTTTCTATGTTGTTTAACCATCTTTTCCCATTTTCTTAATCCAAACTGGATAATATATTTGAAAGATCTCTTAATTCCACAGTCAGCAAGAATATCTTGCTTGTCTGGTAGGGAGAGCTTCCTGATGCTGTTCTTTTGTGTTCTGGCTCACCAGCATTGCACCTTTTTCCAGTACGTGACAAGTTTCTGTGCTGGTCAGTGAGTATGACAGGCACTTCTTTGTCTCCAGGAATAACATAGTCCCAGGAACCATTAGTTCCTCTGCTTCTTCTCATTCAGAGATTTCTTTTGTAGATTGTATCTACTATTTTGTCTGTAAAAATCATATCTGATCTGGAAAACAGGAACCGTGAAGCTTGGTTTAAGATTATCCACAGCAAGTATCTCTGTGTTTCTTGCTTTACAGAATACCAGCAGACAAGCTCATGCAAAATATGAACTTAGCACTGAATATTCTGTAGGAATGTCAATGTCCAGAAACTCATTCAGGATGCATCTTTCACATCATCATCTACCAGCTTTGCTTCTGTTTCTCTGTAGGCAAGGCCTAGCCTACCTGTTCCCTTAATTTGAGAAGGGTGATGCCATACAAAATGCTAAGGAAAATGCCTGACCCTTCTACTTGTTTTCTTGGCCATGTAGACCTTGCAATGCACTGTTGACATAAGGAATAGGAGAACAACATTTTTGTGTGGTATAATGAAGAGAAAGAAAATCAAGAATTTCATGCTGATATTGTATCCTGTCACCGATGATGGCAAGTAGCAGATGCTTAGGCAAGATTGCAAGCAGTAAATCAAGTCAGTAAGTCACATTTTGCTCCTGGTTTTTGTGTTTGCTCCCATCTTGCAGCACTCATCAGCTTACTTCCTGATTTGCAGTATATATGGAGACCACTGCTTTGTAAATCCAGCATCCAAAAGTGGGTTCTGCAATTCAATTATGACCTGCTATGAGGAGTAAACTCCTCCTTTAGTGTTGTAACATTCATCTGTTTGCCTTCTTCATGCTGCTGAAGGTTGTTTATATCACACCTGCTTCTAGTCTAAGAATCCTTGTCTACTGAATTTTTCCTTGCACAGAAGATAATCTGTGAATCAGATCATGCTAGTTGTTCTTATCAGTACTCTACTTTCTTCATTTCTTTTTGATGTGGGATGGCCAGAATTGCACCAGTAGTCTAATCTGAGTCCACTTTGGTGTTACAGTCCCATATTCTTCTGCTGCATGAGCTGCAGGGATCTGCATACTTCTTGTGTGGAGACAGTGCCCCAAAAGCATGCAGCTAAAGAAATCTTTCTCTTCTCTGATGTGGTCAAGGACATGAATAGATTTGGGTTTGATCACAAGAATCCCAGGAATACTGGATATAGAAACTGCTGTGATCAAGGGAAACAAATAGCTTTTTGGTTGCATTTTGACTAATGCTGACATAACTGAATCAGCAACAGGACTTCAGAATCAGCAGTACTCTTTGGCTTGGAGCATTTGTAAAGGAACAAGGTCTCTGTTGTTGTCTTTCATCCAGGACAAGATCAGGTAGACCAAAGATAAGACTTGGAGAAATCAGACCTGTTTAGAAGTAGTATGTCATCTATTTCTACGCACCCAGAAATTGTCAGCTACCAACACTTGCTTAAAAAGTTCTTTATAAGAATCATTTGCTAACTCAGGCCTCATACAGCTGTAAAAGAGAGCAAAGTGAGATTATCAAATAAGACTGGAAGATAGCAAGGGTGTTATTTTATGCTGCTTCAGCCACTGAGGACGATCCTTGGTCTCAGTTATTACTGAACAACATACCAGCTGATTGCAGGCAGCTTATATTTTGAAAATCATTCGAGTAACTATAGGTGATTTCCTATTTAAAAGCACAGAACTTTTCTGCACTCAGATAAATAAACCATTCCCTCAGCAATTCAAAGGCTACACTGAGGTAACTCAAGTTTAAGAACTTTATAGCACTTATGCTTTACAAGTACTATCCTCAACAAAGGCTAAGTTGGAACAAACAAAATTTGTTCCAATAAACAGCAGAGAAATGGTGTTTATTGGAATAACTGATTCTGCAAAATTATTGTTGTGTCATCCTTTGTCTACTGTTCGCTCTTCCTTAGAGGCGAGATGTTCATGGAAGTGTGGAATGCCGCTAGAACAGCCCAAGAACTGGGCTTTGTTTTGAAAGACAAAAATCATCTTTCTTTCAAGTATCATTTGTAGTCAGGTATCAGGAGAACTCACAGGCAGTAGATACATGGTAGATGTCATCATCTGTGATCACAGTACCCACATTAGTACCAGGCTCTTACTAAGGTGCTGGCTCATCCCTCTTCAAGGATCCCACTGTTGTAAAGAGGTTACTTCATCTAGCAGATTCTGCAAGAGTTCATGGGAGGAGGCTTCTCCTCTCAATACTTCCTTATGCCAGAAGAGAAATGGGGTATTTGTCTTGTTCTGGACATGGGGGGAACAGACAGGCTGCCCCAGGTTCAGGTAGTAATGTTTGCCTCCGTCATTCCAGCTCCTCAGGCTCTCAGCGTGCAGAAAGCACACTTCTCCATAACCACTCAACAAGCCCCTGGGGATGCACCTGAGGCTCACAGTGGGACCCAAACACATCTCTCGAAAGGTATTGTCATTCAGACTCTGCTTGGTGCCTTTGTTCTTTACAAAATATCTAGCTATGGTGGCTATGTACACCTGTCCAAGTCTAGTCAGGGTTGGGTTGGTTTTAATCACACAATAATGAGAAATGCAAGTCTTCATCTGAGCTTCTCTGTTCAGCTGAGATTCTACACAGAGAGATCAGTGAAAGCCATTTCAGATTACACGTTTGTCTGATGCCAGCTGTTTCTGTCTCTGCAAGTCTTGCCTGTTGGCATGACTGAGTTGAACTGTACTGAAAAGTACTTCTAAAGTAGCATAGATTATCTTAATGAGGCTCTGTCCACACATACCAAAGAAATGCTGCTTTCCAGGTTTTACTTTACTGCTGAAACTTTGGCTCAGGTCAAGTATGCATATTTCATAAAGAATATAGCAACACTGCAAAAGTAATTAAGAGAGAGCTACGGAAGTCTCTAAAAGATGGACGTGATGCTAAAGGAGCATTAGTTGTTCATTAAGGAAGGTAAAGATGTGATTTGACTGCTAGGTTACAGATATTTATAAATGGAAATTTATCAAGTTGTAGGAGTTTTTAGCCCTACATGGAAGGGCATTTCAAGGTCTGCTAACTTCTGTATAATCTCTGCATACTGCCAGTCAAGCTGGATACAGGACCCATGGATTTAGTAGTAAGCATGAAAGCTAAAATACTTGGCCCTTGTCTCAGCTTGAAAGGGACTCTATTTGCCTCAGCATACTCCCATCCATATACAGTAGAATATTTCCTAGTATTTTGAGACTTTTTAGTCCACTGCCTGAACCACTGAATACTTTGAAGCATTACGGGTTCATCTATCATCTAGTTTGTCAGGGGCACAGAAGCATGCATCTGTATTCTCTTTGTATCCTCCATTTCTTTAAACCTGGAAAGAGTACAGGTGTCCGCAGTTAATGGTAGAGTGACGTAAGGCAGGAGAAACAGGTTTTCCCCCCTTTAAAAATGTCCTGTGTTTCTGTTTTGTCAGTTCCCATATGTCTGATTACAATGTTTTCCCTGAGATTTATTGCAGTTACTGATGCTCCAGGTTAATCTATGATGTAAAAGATCATCACTGACTAAAATTAAGGGCCTCATTTCCCTAGCTGGAGGCACAGTCACATCTTGGCAGCATGAAACAAGGATAGCAGGGTCGCTAGGGTTGCTTTGTGTGAGCTGGATGGGGTTTGGATCTGCATTTTAATGTGCAGAAGCTGCTCAAAATGGCCACTTGTCAGCAGCATGGCTTCTTTTTGAAAGACAGATTCCCTCCTAAAATTGATTTTATTTTATATACTTTGAATAAATAATGGATGAAAATGTTAGAAGGTACATGTTTGCCTGTCTGTGGACACAAAATTCATCCTGAAAACACAAAGGATAGAGCTCAACCTGTCTTTGAATGTCCTCTGTGCTGAAAATGAGTCAGAGGGCGTCAGCAAAGCACAATAACATTTGCTAGATATATATATATAATTTGTGTGGTACTGCTATTATAGTTGAGCAAAAGGTAGTATCCTGCCTAAATCCTTTCCATTTTGAAGAGCATTTTACATTTGTTTATACCTTTATCAAGCTTTCTTCCTTTGGGCTAATATGTTGCAGCTTCCACTACAGAGCTAATCCAAAAGTAAGGTTTTTTTTGTTTCCTTCACTTTTTTTCACCAAAAGGTGGAGCAAATATGGATTAATTTATCTGAAGGCAAAGTAGGAAGGAATGGTAAATGGATACTTCTACATGATTTTGTTGGAACAAGAGAAATGATTCAGCAGTTTTCTAGTCTTTTTACAGACTATTAGGAAGTTGTTCATAGGGTTTCCTGTAGCTATAGATATAGCTAGATATAGCTGTCTGGGTAGGTGTAGCCAATACAGAACCTCAGTGATGAAAACCAAACCAGTCTGTACTGATTAATGTTTTTAGTTCGAAAAGCCTTTTCCACATTCTTCCTAATAATGTTTTGAATAAGTGAAGGAATTTAGTTGTAACTCTGTATTGCACTAAATTGTTTGTGGAAACTGAGGTAATGATTTGGCTCCCAGAGACAGAATAGGCAGTTCTCAGTCCAGGGCCTCCCTGGGGAAGAAAAGCTGTGGCCAGCAGGTCAAGGGAAGGGATTCTCCCCATCTACTATGCTCTGGTGTGGCCCCTTTCTACAGTCCTGCATCCAGCTCTGGGGCCCGCAGCATAAGGACATGGAGCTGTTGGAGAGTCCAGAGACCACAAAGATGCTCTGAGGGCTGGAGCACCTCTGCTATGGAGACAGGCTGAGAGAGCTGGGCTTGTTTAGTCCAGAGAAGGCTCCTGGGAGACCTTAGAGCAGCTTCCAGTGCCTAAAAGGGCTGACAAGAAGCTCCTTGGAGAGGGGCTTTTGACAAGGACCTGTAAGGGGAATGGCAGAGGAGAGATTTAGATGAGCTATTAGGAAGAAGTTTTTCCCTGTGAGGGTGGTGAGGCCCTGGCACAGGTTGCCCAGAGAAGCTGTGGCTGTCCCATCCCTGGCAGTGTTAAAGGCCAGGTTAGATGGGGCTTGGAGCAACCTGTTCTAGTGGAAGGTGTCCTTGCCCATAGGAGGGGGTTGGAACTGGAGGAGCTTTAAGGTCCCTTCTAACCCAAACCATCCTAGGATTTCATGATTCTGTGTTTCTTGTGATGCTTGCATCTGTTTATTGCACAAGGGGTGTCAAGAAACAGGACAGGACCAGCTCTACTGCAGAGATTCTTGTTTTTCCAGGGCACAGAGAATGCCACCACTGAAGTGGCAGGGCAGGATGGAAACCTCTTTTTGTGATTTCATGCTGTTAAAAACTTGAAAATAACCCTCCTTTGATAACTGTTTTGTTGGGAATAAAACTGAGCTGAAAGAACAGGGGTTTAATGCCTGAGCTCAGTGGTTTTGTGAAAGAAAGTGTGAAAAACGGACGAATCAAAGGAGCCCTCATATCATTGCTCCTCTTCAGTCTATGCACATCTCTCAGAGGAACCACTATCGTTTCCAGCCTACTCATGCTCTGCTTTCAATGGGAAAACATCCAGAGGGGCAATGAACTCTTCAGATCCCAGTATTTCGATAACTATATTTTGCATGAGGCAGGGAGCTTTCCTGTCGTCTCTGTAATGCTGTAGACAGAATGAGGTCAGAGAAAGTTTTTTTCTAGCAAGAGCGGAGTTCTGGGAACCAAAGTGAGCTGTGGCCATGCTCAGCTGTGAATTTTTTTTCAGCCTGCAAAATGTAAGTTTCCAAATTAAAACAGCCAATTGATTCAATGGCATGTTTCCCTCTGATTGATAGTGTTGTGTCAGATGAGGGGGACAGTTATTCTGTACATTTATTAAGACATTTACAAATGGGAAAATTTTAATGCAACCTTGCCTATATTTTTACCTATGATACAACAAAAGACGGTATTTCTCTGATCTTTGCAGCCAACGAGCCTTTCTAAATAAATGGACATTATTATGTCTCTTCTACAAGACTAGGCCAAACCCATTAAATGTTATTTGTTTTAGCTAATTTATTTTAAATTACTTCAGGAATAGATTTTTTTTCCCTCTCCTCTTGTGGTCAATAAGCACTATTTTTCTCTCAGTAATTGTCTTCCCAAAGACAACCTGTTCTCAATTAGGTTAGTGATGTCTACTTCCCTCTTTTAATACTCCTCTGCATCATTTGTTTTCTCAGCAGCTGTGGTCAGTCTGTAGGTTATGCAGCATCTTTTGCATTGCAGATCCATGTTAGAATTTAAATGCATTGCATTTCAGTCTCGCTAACATATATACCATGTGAAAAGATGGTGTATCATTCTTTTTTTTTCTAAAAGGCTTGTATACATCTCTGCTGTTATTATGCGTCCTGTGTGAGAGTGACAATTATCTCAACATTCAGTTGTCTACAGCAGAGACGTTTCCTCCTAATCTAGCTGCAATAGGCTCCCTGCGTAGTTTATGTGCACAAATAAGCTGTTGTGAGGAGTGAAAGAGCAGACCTGCTTTAATGTCCACTCTATGATGAGAACAGCCTAGCAACACCTATTTTCTATCCCGTTGACTGTAAAGAAAATGCAGACAGCTAGCTCCTATTAAGAACCCTCCAGTAATGGGTGTTCAGGGAGGCAAAAGTTTCTCCCTTGGACTGAGAAGGATCTTTAAAATAGATTTTAATTTTTAATTCCTTTTCAATCACCTAAGCTATAAAAGCAGTCACCCTATTTGCTTTAGGTAATGCCACCCGAGTCTTGGAAGGCAGACTCAGGGACTGTGAGAATGACGACCCTGGGCCCACTGTAGGAGAGGATCTGGTTCGAGACCATCTTAAGAACCTGAACATGCACCAGTTCATGGGACCTGATGAAATCCATCCGTGGGTCCTGAAGGAGCTGCAAATGAAGTTGCTAAGCCACTGTCCATCATATT
>JAOEHY010002547.1:54814-67959 GCA_025447955.1 Psilopsiagon aurifrons | reverse complement strand
GTTTTTCATGTGCCTCAGAATGCCTTTCAGGAGAATCTGCTCCAAGATTTTGCCAGGCACAGAGGTGAGGCTGACTGGTCTGCAGTTCCCTGGTTCATCCATTTTCCCCTTCTTGACAGTGGGGTTATATTTCCCTTTTTCCAGTCATTGGAAACTTCAACTGACTGCCATGATTTTTTAAATATGATGGACAGTGGTGGCTTCGCAATTTCTTTCACCAGCAATTAAGCAAACCAAATGGTTAAAGCCTCTTTGGTATGAAGGATGATGACTGAAGTACAACTATGGGGAGGCCTTGCAGATTGACTATATCATACTTCCACTAACCTGCCAAGACAAGCACCATGTGCTTACCATGGTGGAAGCAAACACCAGATGGCTGCAAACATAAGCTGTGCCCTACGCCACTGCCCAGAATACTATCCTAGGCCTTGAGAAACAGGTTTTGTGGTGACATGGCAACTCAGAGAGAACTGGGTGAGACAATGGGACTCTTTTCCAACACAACCCTATGGACACTTGGGCCAAAGAGCATGGCATTCAATGGGTATATCATACCCCCTACCATGTGGCAGCCTTTGTGAAAATCAAGCTGTTACACACTACACTGAGAGCAATGGGTGGTGAGACTTTCAAACGCTGGTATACTTGCTTTTGCTCACGGACCCAGATATACTTGGTGGGTAATGTGGGAAGATGGGGAAGTCTGATGTGTACCTGAAGGGAATTTATTTTAGGGGAAAACAGCCAATGAACTCAATTACATGGTGCAGCCTGCTATGCAGCATTTTTATAGCCCACCAACTAGATGTCTTCAGGTCACCAGTGACTGGCCCTGACCTCCCCCAGACCATCATCCCAACAAAGAATGAACTTTGATGAAAGCAGACAAGCTCAGCAGTGAGCAGATAATTTCCACAGTGTCATCAGCAGGCAACAATCCAACACCGCACACCATCTCTCTTACTCTGAAAGTCTGTTACAGGAGATGGAGCCCGACATCATGGACGGGATGAACTCAGCAGCTTTATAGGGATTGGTCCATATACTAAGGAATGATCTCTCTGTCTTTGTGTATGTGTGGAGATATATATATATATATGTGTGTGTGAGACAAGAGTGATGTGGGATCTGAGCATGACTTGAATGGTATGGAGTGGATACCGTCGTGGGTTCAGGTGTAGCAGTCATTTTTCTCCTTCTTAGTAGCTGGTGCAGTGCTGCATTTTTGACTTTCAGCCTGGGAACAACGCTGATAACGCCAGTGTTTTTAGTTCTTGCTGAGTAGTGTTTGCTCTGACCAAGGACTTTCTCTGTCTCATGATCTGCCAGGGAGGAGGGGAAGCTGGGAAGAAGCAGAAACAGACCACCTGACCCAAACTGACCAGGGGGGTATTCCATATCACAGCACATCATTCTCAGTATCTAAACTGGGAGACAGCTGCCCGGAAGGGTTAGATCTCTCCTAGGGTCGGGCTGGGTATTGGTTGGCAGGTGATGAGCGATTGTATTCTCTTTCCTTGTTATTTCCCTTATCATTATTATTACTGGTGATAGCGGTAGTGGTTTTGTGTTATACTTTAGTTACTGGACTGTTCTTATCTGAACCCGTGGGCGTTACATTCTTTTGATTCTCCTCCACATCCCTCCGTGAACGGGGGGAGGTAGATGGGGGGGGATTGAGGGAATGGCTGTATGTTTCTGAGTTACTGGCTGCACTTAAACCACAACAGATGTTCATTTTGACAATAATTGTCATTACTCACACTATTGACCTAGAAATACAATAAAAAACCTGAATTCACTTAACTCCTAGTGTAAGACTTTTTAATCAAACTGCTACTGCTATGGCTCTTCATTGCTAGTTATCTAAATTACCAGCTGTTTTTACACAATGACAGGGGAAAAGATATCCGATCCAGTTACAGGTTAATCTGGAATTCAGACACACAGTTTCTTCTGGTAGGAGGGAAATATGCAAGATTAAAAAACAAAAGCCAACTGCATGAAAGAGCTCTACTGTCCCAAGTTACCAATTGATTGTTTTGTATGTTACCAGTTGATTTATTTCTGTCTTGTCCTCTACAACTGGAAATGAGATGCTAATAAGAGAAGATTAAACATCAAAAAAAGGGTCTACTTTATAATTTACTATGAAAACTATCTTTAAAAAGCAGGTGTAGTTTTCATGTTAATTTTACATGCAGTTTTCTTACATTTGAATTTAAATCAAGAAATGAGGGAGTAAGTGCTAAGCAGATGAACAGACTCCAGGACTCTTGAAAACTTTAGGACATCTCAGAGACTCCCCATCAAAACCAAGTCTCTACTTTAATTAAAAATCTAGGAGGGACAAATTAGTTTCCTTAATATGCTTGCAAAAAAAAGTACACCACATACTTGGGCCCTGACACAAGGAATGAAATGACAATCAAAATGTTGCAAGCAGTACAAGAGGTATTATAAACATGCAGGAATCCATCAAAATGGATGAATTCAGGGAAGTCCTTTGGCTTATACAGATAGTAGTCATATTTGACTTCACAAACCCTTTGTAGATATAATTCTGTTTAGAGACTGCAGTACGGAAAGATTCTTCACCTTTGACAGAAAAGTTGGCCTAATATAATTGGTCAGACAAGACTGCAGTAACTCCTAAATGACTCTGTGGGCAGTCACCTTCTTATGGCTTTTTTTTCCTGCAGTACTTTAGCCATATTTGCTAATATTTTGCAAACCTAAGGCATTTATAAATGCTTTATCAAATATGTAGCCAGAGAAGAATCAAACAGATTAGGAGTACTGTGCCAACTTCAACTGCTCCTTAATTTTGGCAGGCTTGGTGTAATTTAGTGTTTTAACTCAATGGAGAACACTCTAACGCTAGTACATCACAGACATCTAACAGTCCAGAGTTTTCAAAACATGAAGGGAACAAGGTGTGAAAGCAGTATGAAGTCCAGCAGCAAAACAGTTAATCTTTGGAAGACACCTAACAAATTTAACAATATATTTAAGAGAAAAAGATGTGTACAATGATCTTGATGAGAAATTGTTTTCACAAGGAATTCAGTCCAGAAGAAGTTCCTAAATAATAATATATAATTATTGCTAAGTGACTTTATATTCTAAGTATAATTAAACAACCAAAACCAAATACACAGTACACTGGCAGTTACTCAAACTAATTTACTTAATGATTTTTATGCTTCTGACTTTGAATTTTGACACCAAAGATCTATTTAAGAAATATGAGGAGAAAAGTCTGTTTCAATAGTAAAAACTCCTAGCTTCTCTGGGAGACAGCCACCCAATTTTCTTTTTCCTACTACCATGTCCTTTTCCAGCAAGGACAGGAAAATTATATCCTCCAGGTTTTTCTGCTGCAGTACTCTCTGGAGGATATCTGAAAATAAATACCTATTTCCATTACATTCTCTACACAGAATTTTACCCACCTTGCTATTTTTCATGCCCTCATTTACTCACTAATCCCAGGACTAGTATAGGGTCGCAGCATTGCAAACTGCACCAAGCTCCTCAAAACCAGCATGAACAGAACAGAAACATGAACAGAAAGCTGCTCCAAGCAAGCTACAGTCTTTCTTTTGCCTTTGGACAGCCCTGTTATTCTTGCTCTCTGTTGCCTTTGAAGGTGGATGCCTGCATTCGCCAGGTTTCTCAGCCCCCTGTAACCTCAGGTGGCCTACACAAATTGTCTGCTTGTATCCAGGGGCAAGTCCATGCCCCATAACAACTGCTACAACACAGGTTTGCCTAAAGTGAAAGATTCCAGTACCAAATTAAATTGTTCTACCTCATTTGGCTCAGCCAGGTCTGTTGAGTCATCCAAGGCAAGCTCCAGTGTGAGGTATCCAGAGTAACCTGGTTCCCTAGAGGACACCTGATGTCCTTCCAAGAAAACATCTCGGCACTTTACTGCCAAGTGCCCTCTGGCTCCCCAGATACAAGCACGTTTTCTCATGTCCCCATGGCTCATCTGAGATCCAGTCACCCTCAGGCATCCCATGGCACTGCCAGCTACAGTCAGACCCAAATGGAAAAATTGCCATCCTTCACAATTGCCAGCTCTTGGCATTCTCAGGAAGAACTCTCAGATCAAGTGGTTTTTTTTGGAGGGGGTTTGTTTTTTTGTTTTTTTGTTTTTTGCCTTTTTTTTTTTTTTTTTCCTGGTAGGTTTTTTTTTTTTTTTGTTTGGAGTTTTTTGTTGGGGTTTTTTTGTTCATTGTTTTGGGGGATTTTTTTGTTTGGTTTTGGTTTGTTTATTCCCCCCCAGGAAGTCTTATCTAAAGTAGAAGAAGACTATATGGAAGTTCTTTAAGGGTGGTGAGGCACTGGAATGGGTTGCCCAAGGACATTGTGAATGCTCCATCCCTGAAGGTATTCAAGACCAGGCTGGACAGAGCCTTGGGTGACATGACTTGGCGTGGGGTGACCCTGCCCATGGCAGGGGGGTTGGAATTAGATGATCTTAAGGTCCTTTCCAACCCTAACTATTCTATGATTCTATTACCCAAACTCAAAGATTACAGAGCTCAGATATGTTCCTGAGAGCCTGTGTAGTTCAACCCTTCCACCCTCTACCTGCCACTATTTTGTTTACATTTTTCATTCAGAAAGTGTAAAATTAGGTTTTTATAATAGTTCTGAGTACCTGGAGTGGATGGAGCAATTTGTCTTTAGGTAAACTGATCTAACAAAGTAGTTTAGTAGTTCAGCAAGTTCATTATCTACCAATATTCAATCTACCATATTTTAACCAAACATGAAAAGTTCAGACTTTCTCCCCTTTCTCTCTTTGTGAGTACCGTCATTTATACCTTTCTGACCAGACCACTAAGAATATTTCCTCCCCACCAATGTAGCTATTTTCTGGCAGTTCCCTGAAATAGAGGCCTATTCTAACCCAATTTCTGTTAATTTAATAAATATAATAAAATCAATCATCAAGCATAAAAAAAAAAAAAAAAGCCAGACCAAACAAAATGCATCTCTAAGTGCAGGGCCTTAAAATCTCATTTAGTCTGGGCATTCTGCCACAGCTGAACTCTGAAGGAGGAATCAATTCCATGCACCTCAGTAATGATTTTCTCTATAGAAAAAGATGTTTATGTGAGATCATATATTCTGAAATAGTTATAACTTTATTCTGAATGATGTGATTACAGCCTTAGTGCTATTTTTTCAAATGCTGGCAATTCTGCATTATCTATGTTTTTAGCTTAAATCTGCTTCAAAAAAACCTAATATATAAATTAAGTGTTCCATTTTATTGACATCATAGTCCTGCTGTGTTAAAGATGTTTAAGCTGGAGTAAGAATGAAAAGGTTAAATGATTATTTAATTGGAAACACCTGGTCCATGATGGAATAGAGGTTTATATTTCCTAATTATATCTACTGCCAACAACTTTAGGATAAAGATGGTGGGAACAAATCATCTCAGACATGCTGTCCCCCCTGGGCTTTTTTATTATTATTGTGCTTGATCTTACAAGCTATTAATAAACTACAGGCAATTACCCTGTTTAGTGGTACATATTGCACGTTTACAAAAATGCAAACAGAAGCACTATAGGGTTCATCAGGGGAAACCCTGCAACTGAAAGAATCATAGTCATGCTGAGTCAGCTACAGGGAGGCAATTGATTTTTCAAGGACAGGAGATGGCATCTGATCTAATCAAAAGACATCTGCATTTCCAGGGAGAAGGAAAATGTAGTTTAAGAAAAGACAACTGACAAGATTGTCTCCAGAATAAGAAAAACAAGTTAGGAACAAAAACATTGAGCCTGTTTCCACCTATATGCGGACTGCTAAAAGGAGATTATCTACAAAAAGGATTGTCTCAGGTGCATGCAGCTGCTGGTGTGTGGCATGCAAAAAGACAGCATCTCAAAAGACAAGTCATCAAGTTATAAGTGATAGCACAAACCTCTCCAGTCTAATGCTTGTGTAAGCTGATTAAATGAGGTTGTTGTCTCATCTCTTCACGCGTCCTCTAGAAAAATCTTAATACTGTTGACTATTTTGGGATCACTAAATAAACATCTCCATTTGCATTACAATATATCTTGAATTACAAGCAATTACAATGTAAATCAATAGCAGAATGTATCACACTGAAAGGCATGTTGAATCTATAAATCAGAGCACTGCAGTACCACATGAAGTACTCAGCTCTCTAGCAAGATCAAAGGTAGCAGCATGCAGCCACTTCATATCTTCCTGATTAGGTGGAGAGTTGATGCCAGAATGCTCAAGAGGGAAAGGAGCATCAAACAGGAATGAGAAAAGCACTCGGGTATTCAATAAAAGTCATGGAGGACCCCCAGGTGTTTATCATGTTTGTTCATGACTTACACCCACGAGTATAGTTCTTGCTTACTACTTTGGACACATGCTTTCCATCAACATGAGAAAAACAATTCCAACCTCCCCTAGGTCACAATAACCTATACGGCTTTGTAGCCCAGCACAGTGGCTAATACCAATTCTAACCCACATTCAACGGCTGTTGAAAGAACTAGAGTAAAAACTTAAGATTAAGCCTCCTTTGTTTGGCACAACACAGGCATATATGCACCATTTCCTTCCTTGAACAACCCTGAATAAAGAGGAAAGACATCTCTCTGTAAAACATAATGAACAGTGCTATTTTGACAAATGACACATTACTCATGATTTATATGTTTTGGGCACATCTTTCCAAAGATGTGTATTCACAAATCAAGGGATGTGACTCTCTGAGGATTCTTAAGAAGAATTAAAATTCAAAGGATAGCATTAGGGAATGTGAGATAAAGGTGATTGTGAGGTATGGAGTGAAAAATCCTTGGGACAGCTTCCCAATTAACATGGCAGAAGTCGATCTGAACTTTTTCCAGTTCAGACTCAATGTATAAGTTTTCCTACTGGCCTTCCACAATTGCAGTGAAAGCCCAGTCTCCTTTAGAGCCAGACAGCTGATGATGAAGTAATGCAAATCAGGGATTTATATGGCAAATTAAAAAAGAAATCAAAAAAAATCTGATACCTCTCCAGAGCTGGCAGTAGTTGTCCACTGCAATTAATTGAGGTGTATTCAAAAGAAAATACATTAATTCTGATAACTTTGTAACTCAACATTTTAAGTACTCCCTGTTTAACAGGAGAATGTTAAAATAAACTAATAAGGGAAGTACCACAGGAGATACTATGAGAAACAGATAACAATAAAATGCTCTTATATTATTCGCCCAGATCTCAAGAACAATGTCTTCTAAAAAAACACCTTTGAGAAAAATATGTGATTCACTGTGTGAATTTCAGCATTCCAATTCTTTGCTACAAATGTAAATGAAAGCCAAGAGAAACGTGACAAATCTGCTAGCCAAAATTACCTACCAGGAATGAAGAAATCAATATTCTGTTGAGAAAACTTAGTTGTAGGCTACAAAAGTGCAACCTGGAACAGGTACAAAGCTTTGATACAACATTCTTTGAGGCAGAACTGAAGAAGACATCTTTTTGTTAATTATTTTTATTATTTTTGTTAATTATTTTTGTTTTCCTGTCTAGGGTATTGATGCTCTTCTAAGTGTTAAAAAATTAAAATAGCAATATATTGATGATAGTCTATCCATATGCACGAATGAATTTGTAGAAGTCCTGCAATTATCTTCAGCTGATGTGAAGAATTCTAATTTTTCGAATGAAATCCTATTCTTAAATATAGAACTGAAGAATCTTACCACTGAAACTAACATCCAGTAGGAATTATCAGAAAAATGGTATACATCACAGTGCAAAATGTTATACTTGACAGTGTAACCTCCTTAGTTCACTCAAGATTTTGTCCTTACTCAAGAGGGTCAATGGATGCAAAGCAAAGCAGCAGATGAGAAAAACCTCCACTGGTCCTCTCAAAGAAACTGTTTGGTAGGTCCCAAAGCAAGAGTAGAAGGGAAATTAACACAAGCATAAACTATATCTAAATATATAGTCTTCCCTGTCAGAGGCACACCAAAGCAGCCTTGGGGAAATCAACCTTTTGGCTGTCAATATGGGACATTTCGGGAACTCCATTTGATCATTGCACAGTTAGAAAAATTAAAATCACCATCTACCCTTTAAACTGTTAGGAAAACAGAGTTCATCATCTGCTTACTGCTACCCAGGGTCCATGCCTAGCATTTACTCAGGCAGTGCATTAAAACAGAATCTCCTTCTTCTATGGAAGGCACTGCAGAAATAACCAGCTTCATGACGGACTTCAGAGATCTTGCATAGAATAAAAAGAGAAACAAAACCTAATTAAATAGGAAGAGAAACTTTTGAAGAAATGGCATTCTGGTCTGGATTTTCAAATACTTACTTTGAAAACTCATTATATGAACACCTTTTGTTTATCAACTTCAAAGAATGACAAATTGAGTTTTCTTAGATAAACCTTCCATAGCAATAATACACTGAACAAGTTAGTTTACTGAAAGTCCTTATCTTATTTCTGTTACACTTTTACAGTTTTAGTTGCCCACTTAGGACTTAAAAAGGAAAAATAACTAGCCTTAGTAAGTTTAATGTGTATATTTTGTATGAGATAAGTACCATGAGCAAAAAAAAAAAAAAAAAAAAAAGAGAAATTGGCAAAGGTAAGGCACTGCTGTCTTATCAAAGACTATACTTTTTCTATAGCAGAAAACTAGCAGACATTTTTGCAAGGTTTCTACTAGCTATGTGAAAGCAGAAGAAGAAAAGATACACAGAAAACAGTTATGTACAGATTATGTTGTTTTACAGATACAATTTACATTATTATAAAAATGTGACAGCTATGCTGGGTAGAGAATACACCAGAAGAAAAAGCCTCAGTAGCAATTACCAAAACAATCACATCACACGCATTTCAAATAGACGGTTTAGATACTGTATTTTAATTCTCCATATCTGTCTGGCATAATAACATACAACAATCCAGTG
Source organism: Psilopsiagon aurifrons (assembly GCA_025447955.1). Lineage (NCBI taxonomy): Eukaryota > Metazoa > Chordata > Aves > Psittaciformes > Psittacidae > Psilopsiagon > Psilopsiagon aurifrons. The sequence continues at coordinate 58,977 of JAOEHY010002547.1, read as the reverse complement.
CTCAGATGTTCGAGAAACACAGATGTTAATACTGTGAAGGCACAGATTGTGTTAGAGACATTTGGGGAATGGTGCTTGTGTTACACTGTTACCTGAAACATAATCACAGGAAGGTACCTAAACACCATACCACACTTAAGTGGTTTAGCAAGTAACTTTCCTCTTATACAACCTCCACTATATTTGCTTTTGTAGTTTCTTCTTTTATGAAACAGAAGGTTTCCAAGTCACCTAAACTATTTCCAGCTGGTTTCTGACAGAATTTCTACTGGATCAACTTCTCTCTAATCACAACCTCCTAGAGTACAGCTAAGCTCGGCAGCAGACATTTCCCAAGGGGAATCACGCTGCCGCCAGCATCAGTCCCAAGGGGCTGTGGAAAAACAATCACAGGAAAGCTGACCTTCCTGATCCTTTTGAATACTACCAGGGTTGGTTTTTTTGGTTTGTTTTTTTTTGTGTGTGTGTCTGCATTTGTTTTGCTTTGTTTTGTTTTGGTTTGGTTTGGTTTTTTTTTTGTTGCTGTTTGCTTGGTTTTATTTTTTTTTTTTACCTAAACGATCTAAAAATCTCTTGTAAATTGACTGCGTGGAAACCTCATAGCAGCCTTCCAGTATCTGAAGGGGGCCTATAGGGATAATGGGGAGGGATTCGTCATTAGGGACTGTAATGATACAACAAGGGGTAATGCGTTCAAACTTTAAAAGGGGAAGTTTAGTTTAGACATAAGGAAGAAGTTCTTTACTGTAAGGGTGGTGAGGCACTGGAATGGCCTGCCAAATTAGTGGTGAATGCTCCATCCCTGGCAGTGTTCAAGGCCAGGTTGAACAGAGCTTTGGGTGACATGGTTTAGTGTGAGGTGTTACTGCCCATGGCAGGAGGGTTGGAACTCGATGATCTTAAGGTCCTTTCCAACCCTAACTATTCTATGAGTCTATGATAAATTTTTCAGAATTCAGAAATTATGTCTAACTGGTAAAATATGTACTTAACCTGTCTTCCCTTATGCCCATTCCTATTGCCTCTTCCAAGACTTAAAACATGCTGCTGTTACTGATATCATAACCATGGGTTTGTTTCCTGTACTGAAAAGGAACCAAAAAAGTGTATATGTAAATCCTTTACAGTTCTCTTACAGGCTTTCACAATATGAGCATTTCATATCTATTTTGAAATAGACAAAACTACTGAATTCAAAATCTTTTTCCCTGCCTCATTATGTTTAGTAAACATTTTATAAACATCAAGCTTGGAAAACGTCTAAGCAATAGCACCAAATTTGAACTCAGCCTGCAATATACTAACCTGAGAATGAAAGTCTAGGACCTGATGACAATCCTCTATTCTCAGTCTCTTTTATGCAAAATAAGGTCAGAGAAAAATTTTAGAGTGCATTTGGGAAGATAAGTATCAACTACATTAGTTCAAAGTTTGTCCAATTTTAATTACAATATTTGAAATGCGGTAACAGTACCATAGAAACCCTAGTAATATGCAAAGTGTTTTTATAATTCACCAGAATATCCTTACATCCTGCTGTTCAGCTTACAGTGTTTTTTCATTCGGCAGCCAGTAATACTCCCCTAATCACCTACTATATTTGAATATTCCCCCTAAGAATTATATGTTTGATATTATTAACACTCCTGTACAGAACCATAATTTAATTTTCTATCTAGGAAAAGGTATTCGAATAAAACTTTACAATAAATTCAGAGAACTGGAAGTTTGGAATTAAAGCCTCTACCATGTAAAAAATTGAAAGCCTTAAATTAGAATTGTTTGTTCAGTCAGTGGCGTGCCCATAATTCCGTGGATCCTGCTCTGCAGAGCACTGGGCACCAGCAGTTGACTTTTTGTAGGTCTCTGTGAAGCAGCTATTCAGAGCCTCTGGCAGTCTGATATGCTCAGGATATATACAACCATAAGACAGAAGATAAGTGCAAAAATAAAGCAAAAGAAAAGTCCGTTCTCTCTGAATTTCCAAATCGCCCAGAAAAGTATTAGGGAGCAGGACCCCAGAGCTGAGGATTACTGTGGCAGAGGTAAGGTATTCCTCTATGGCTCTCTGGGAAACTGTCATGGTTTCAGCTCTGCTGGTAACTCAGAACCACTCAGCTGTTTGCTTACTTCCCCCCTTTCTTTCCCCCCAGTCCTGGAAGGATGGGGGGAGAATCGAAAGAATGTAACTCCCGTGGGCTGAGATAAGAACAGTCCAGTAACTAAGGTATAACACAAACCACTGCTACCACCAATAATAATAACTATAAGGGAAATAACAAGGGAAGAGAATACAACTGCTCACCACCTGCTGACCGATACCCAGCCTGACCTGAGCAGCAATCTGGGCCTTCCAAGTAACTGCCCCCAGTTTATATAGTGGGCATGATGTGCTGTGGTATGGAATACCCCTTTGGCTAGTTTGGGTCAGGTGTCCTGTCTTTGCTTCCTCCTGGTTTCCTCTGCTTCTCCACCCTGGCAGAACATGAGACTGAAAAGTCCTTGAGTGGAGTATTACTTAGCAACAAGTAAAAACATTGCTGTGCTATCAGCATTGTTCTCAGACTAAAGTCAAAAACACAGCACTGCACCAACTACTAAGAAGGAGAAAAATGATTGCTGCTGCTGAGCCCAGGACAGGAAGGTTGGCAGCTAGGGATCTTTATCAAAGCAGCTGCCTCACCTCCATGCCTTGAGACTGCTGTTGGTGGAAAATGCAACAGCCTCTCAAGGCTGCAAAGTAAACTGCTTCACACAGAGAAAAGTTTTTTTTCCACAGAAATTACTTTGAAGTTTTTGTTTTAAAAGTTCTTGTAGATTAGTTTGACCACTTTACAGAAATATTTATAATGTAATAAATTCTACTGATATTTTCTGAAAGGGAAACTGTATTTGTTCGCAAGTGACACTATAACTACCAATTCCCAACATCACTTGAAGATTCAGCAGTTTTCTATGCATTGCTTTACTTGCAAAGCTGTAGCTATTTGGGCTGATGAGGACTCTCTCCCCATGCTCAATTTCACTTCACTGGCTCAGGAGATATTTATGACAATTTTTTTTTTTGTTCTAGTTTTCGAGATACTACAGTTTTCCAGTGTAATTTGTCATTTGAAGCCTGAAAAATGTCTTTAAAATTTATAGAGCCTTAAGCAATCATAGATCTTTTCACTAATGAGGATCATTTCACTATAATGAGGTAGGCAGAAATGTTGTGTTTAATATCCAAAAATCTCAGATCTATGTGCTACACTGATTTTCATAGAATTTTAATTGTTTATTCATTGCATTGTTAAATTACTGCACTTATAAATCAAGTAAAACAACAGACACGTATAGTTCTTGTGACAGGTAGTATGTTTGACATTCAGCAAGATAAATATCTGAAAAATAAATATAAATAAATATGGTATTTCCTGTGTTTCTAGTGGTGTGCTTGTCATATCGCTGAGCTTACGTTACAGTTTACTTTTAAGCACTGCAACACAAAAACATATTGTATTACTTTACCACTTACACTTCAGGCTGCTGAATTCATTCCCACCAAAAAGCTTTATCAGTTTGATTTACTGCTTGGAAATATTTGTGATATATTATACCCTGCACATTGTTTCTGGAATACATCTGTTTGGTTACTTGCAAGATTTTCTCTTTTCTTAGTACCACAGTTTTGCTTTAGATTTCTAGAATAACTGCCTCAATCCTGGAAACAGAAATTACTGATCTTTATTCCTACTCTTGTGGTATTTCTCTGAAGTTTCTAAATGTAAAGACTCAGTTTTAAAAGAAGTTGTATTAATTCTGAACACTCACAAAACTCATTACACTACTGATACATAAAATAACAAAAGGCTTAGACCTTGTTTCGTCTATTTGTTTCATTAGTAATTATTCTTGTTTATTACATAGATTTTAATGTAGTCTAAAATATTGCTGGGAGAGACACTTCCTACTTATTACTGGTTAAGTTTTTCCTGTTGTCTTCAGTCAGGAGGTAATCATCCCAATGTCACTAGAAGATTCACTTAACTACAGCAATCACTGGATTTGTTCCTCAGTTATCAAAGGCCATTAGTTCAGTTGCATCACTTTGTTGAAGTAATGCAACTGTCACTTCAACAGTTCAATAGTGATCACCATTCGCTTTACATGTGCTGCAAAAC
>JAOEHY010002547.1:22028-38643 GCA_025447955.1 Psilopsiagon aurifrons | reverse complement strand
AAGCGTTTGACACTGTCTCACATGACATCCTTGTCTCTAAGTTGGAGAGACATCAATTTGATAGGTGGACCACTCGGCAGAGTGATGTCCCTTAACAGTTATGAAATTTATGACGTAAAAGGTTGTTTGACCTGTCTCTTGAACCACGCTGTTCAGAACATGTAGCCGTCTGTGACTGGGGTCAGTTACACAGGAAATATCGAAATAAGCCTAGTCAGTGTAAGTTTTTTACAAATGGCAGATTAATTGCACTTTCTCTTCACTCTCTTGTACCTATCTTGACTGCTGTGATGCTAAAAAGAGTACATCACAGTAAAAACAAAGGAGTCAATCATTTACAGATGGCAATAGATTAATTTATCTACCAGATGTGCCCACCATCTGAGGATGTGTACCTCCATACCATTGCTAGGGAGAGCAATACAGATTGACAATTACCTTACTCACTGCAAAACCATCAGTAAGTGACAAGAAAAACCAGCTAACAACATTCATTAAATTAAACGCTTGGTAAATTTGAAGTGCATATATTATTAACAAAAATCAATATGCAGTTAATCAGATCTAAACTGGATCATCACCATTGTTATATTTCATCACAGCACCTGCCTTCAGCAAAAAGATTATTGTGGTACAACAGAAGCTAGTTATGTAACCGCAAAATTTCTCTACTTCTTACTCAAGTGTTATGCCATTAGAAGTTGTTGTTGTGATACTAGTTTGCCCAGCAGTTATAACTGTGTCAGAAAACAAGCCATGCAATGGAATGATATCAGTCACTACAGGATTGCTTTTTATTTTCTATAGGCATGATGGAATATAGGCAAGAAAAAACATACATAGAATCTTAGTAACTCAGAAAGAAATTATAAGGCTGTTACCTACTGATTTAGACTGTGAATCTGGCTTAAAATTGGTAGAAGACTTATTCAATTATAAAACTGTTCATAGTGAAGCTAAGAAAAGCTGTAGAAAGATAATTACATTCTTGTGATTTAGTGCTGCCATTTGATTATTTGAAATGTCCTTTACACTTTCAGAACTGATGTAATATAAGAACAAACACACTTATGTCATGTTTAAGTCAAAAGCACTTTTCAAATACTTCATGCTGTGCAGTTTAGAATTTGTGTAACAGTTAAAGATCTTCTTGAGCTGGAAAATACAGATTCTTGTCAGTTTCAATTTGTTCTGCAGTTATTTTGCAGTCAAGTAATATAATCCTGCTTGAAAACTTATTAAAACACAGCTGACTGTTCACAAGTTTCCAGCAGTACAAAATGACAGTAATATTTGACAAAATACACAGATTTCTCAAATTTGGAAAGTTGCTCTGATAATTTTGAAAATGTAAATTATGTAACTTCATGCATATTCATATTTTCCTATAACTGTTTTGCCATAACTGTATCGTATATTTACATGTTTGTGTGCTACAAAAAAAGATATTAAGTAGAAAAGTAAATAACATACACAAAAAAGAAATTGAGTCCACATGTTAGAACAATTACGCACATAAAGAAAATGGAAAATTATAGCTTCATTATCCTTAACTATAAATATGCATAAGAATTGCACTGTGTATTGTTCATATGTAGTTAGCATATAATAAAATTAGTAATATATTGTAAATAGTTTTAAACTTTGTCTTCTGCATATAATTTTGATAAGCTAAGATAGAAAAGTGAGAGCGCCAAGCAGTGCAGTATCTTTGTCGAAATGTTCTGTTTTAAAAGCAAAACATTTCACAGATGCATCAGTTTCGACAAAGCTTCGAGCATGGAAGATGTCTAAGGTCCAAGGTGTACACTGCTGGTTACTCTTGACTAGAGACACTCAAATTGAAAACTTGAGCTTTCAGGCTAGTGATGGTTATTTCTACAATTCCATTTCACAAAATATATAAATGTTTTTGTTCCAGTCTCACACAGGATCCTGGTGAAAGATGGCTGAGGTTCTCTGAACATCAGCAAGGAGTAATTTTAACAAGGACCTTTTCATATTATTGGTTTTTAATTTTATAAACAACTATCAAATAGTAGTATGGCTTATACAAGGATCAAACCATTCTCAAATTTAGTGCAATCAAGACAGCTCCCCAGAGACTAAAATGAAAGTTATTAGAATATGTGAATACATGGACACATGGCATCTTAGCGCTAGGAATACACTTTAGAGTATACTGGGCCTTTCACTACCTACCTACTCAATTCTTCAGCCATTGCAAGCTTACCTTTCTACAGTAAGTTGATGTGAGATACATTTATGTCAGTCCTTTAGCCTACTCACAACCCACTGACAGTGGATTACATAGGTGTAATCACTGGCATGCTGCAGTTCTACACACCTACTACATTTATAGCTGGCAGATATTCTTCATGGGATTCCCATTATAGCAACAGAACAAGGCAAACCCACCTATCTGCAATCAAAGAGCAGCAGAAGACTACCAGTCTGGGAAGACTACCAGCTCACTGTCAGAAGTTAGACACAAGCCCAGGTAGCCAGTCAGTCTTTCATGTCAGAAAAATAAATACCTATTTCCAGTATCAGTAAGAAGTTTCTGAAACAGTAAAGGTCTATTAAATAACCCAGACCTAAGCTGTGTTGTGCAGCTTCCACAAAATAGCTACTCAACAAAGATAAACTGGAACTTGTATTTACTTCTGAAGCTGATAAATTCTTTACCTGTTTGAAAGCATTAAGAAAATACAGGTTTTGAATACTAAAAACATAAGATATATTTTGCACATTATCCTAAGCAATGTACAAATTACAGAACAGCTTCATTTCTTCCGCTGAAGGGAAAATGCAGTGTCCTAAGCATTGCCTCAGAATACATGTATTGAGTCAAAATAAAAAACCCTACAAATATTTTTGGAGAAGTTTTCACCTACCTTTTATTTTTTTTTTAGATCAGTCAAATTTCAGAAGGCTTTTGTTACCCTAATTTGACTCACTCAGTTTTAATTTGTTAGACACATCTTTACAGATGCATAAGTTGAGTTAGAGTTATGAAAATCTAACTCACCTTGTAACTCTAACTCACGCTAACTCACCTAACTCTAATTTGCAAGATACTTTCTTGCAAATGCAGCATTTCTGGATCTAATGTGCAGACCTATCCATGGTAAATGAGTTTATAGAGTACGTTGCAGAAAAAATCCCCAAAGTATGCATATATATTACGTATGCACACATATAATTCTGTATACAAGAATATATTTATTATATGTACACGTGTGTATATCTTTAAGAATGTCTTGCTTGATCCAGAGCTAAAAATTTATTAGCATAAGATTTGAGAGGAAATTGTGAGACATGAGGAAACAGCATTAGCTAACATTTATTGAATTATTACCACAATTAAAGCAAATCCATTTCATAAAGCACTGTCCCTTTGAAAGGGAACCTCCAGTGCTCTGCAGATAAGGTGCTGTATACTGAATTCATTTGAAACAAACACAAAACATTTCGACCACCACATTGAAAGAGTAGGGTGGTATGTCACATTGAGCAGGAACTCACCTGCAGATCTGCTGCTACTGCTTAAATGTCATTCTGTGACTTAACTGAGACTCACTAACAAGGATGTTTTCCACTATATGAAACAAATATGATACTATTTGCAGCATCAATTAAGGTGGATAAAGTAATAGTCTAACTGAGTGCTTGAGGAGGCTAATGGTTTTGCTTTCACGCTATGATGGATTACACTCTGTCCTCATGCTATAAAGCCAGACATGGGATCAATAGTTTCTTCTGCTTGGAACACCTCCTTGCCTGGAGTGTAACATATCTAATTTAAGATTTATTGCTCAACCTTTCTTCTCTTACTGAAGGAATAATATATAATGAAAAAAAACAAAACAAAACAAAAAACAAAACTCAAAGTACTTTGTAGGTGTAATTTTCCCCCTATAGTGTTTTAACAAAGTTTCAAGTAATTTCCTCAGCTTAAATTCCACAGAAGCAAAAGGTCCATTTAACTTAGGACACACTCCAATTCTCACTTGGTATAAAAGAAACTCCTGATCAGCTCAGCTGGAGAAAAATGTCTGTATTTGGAGCCTTGTGCTCTTAGGAGGACCCTTTAGGGACAGTGCAATGCACTACACTGAGTTTGCGAATTAAATACACTGGGAAAAAAGTAGTTTGGATCATGTTTGGTTTTCTTCTTGTTCAAGTCAAGCTCAAAGGAGTGGAAAAAATAATCTCCATTCTGCATTCTTAGGATCTAGGAAGATGATGCATATTGAAGACAACATCATATTGCAGCACCGAACAGGAAAATTCCAGGCTTCTCAGCATTCACTCAATCTTGAAGGAGCAATTTCTTACAAGGGAAACATAAGCAGAGATTATCGCAGTCTGCCAGGAAACAATTTTTTTTATTTTAAGGAAGCCTAAGGTGGACAATATTTTTAGCAATGCAAACACTTTTATTGTCTCTAGCTTTCCCTTTCATATCAGAAACAATAGTATTTAGTCATAGTAGGCCAGCAACCAGTCCGCTTAAGAGCATACTTCATACGCAATTGGCAGAAATAGTATTGTTGGCAATGTTTGTGGCTCAGAAAAAAAATCAAAGAAACAAAAACCTCACAAAAACAGAGCTTTGTGATCAAAACACATCTAAGACATCAGAAATACATAAAGACTATTTGATGAACCTTTTTTCAGGGCATGAAATGTATCCATATTTTCAAGTTACAATTATATCACTTCATTATGGGTTTCCTTCTATTGTGTTTTTGTTCATTTGTTTGTTTGCCTTTTTGATTGTTTGGGGTTTTTTGTTGTTTTTTGGTTGTTGTTGTTTGACTTTTTTGCTTATGCGTTTTTTGTTTTGTTTTGTTTTGTTTTTTTTAATATCTTACCTATGATGTTACTAAGGGCAAACTTATTGAAGCTATTAGAGCCTTGGCTCAAATAAAAGTCCAACAAGAGATCCATAGGATATAATGAAATCTAAAATACCCACACTTCTCTACACTCCCTTATAGAATCCATCTGCCACACAAGACAGCTTACCGAAAACAGGATGTTACTCCTCAAGATACAGAATGCAATGAGGAAATTGATAATTGCTTCATAGTTCACATCACCAGTTGACTTCTGTGACTGAGTAATACAAGACACTCAGCTGAGTTTCTAACTGCATGCACATTGCTTTTGATTAGTGTCCAACAAGTCTGAAGCATCAAAATCAAAACATTACACAGTGAAATTTTCCACCTTAACGGACATGAAAGACATGCCTCTCCTCCAACAGTGTAGAGTTCTATCAAAATGCTGCCAGTACTCAGTTCTTGTCACCTCAAATACCACATTAAATGCTGTAAATCACTTTGCTGTTTCAGCTCTTTCTTATTATTTCACAATGCACTGAACCAATATCTTTTTCAGTTGAACAAACCTAGAAAAAAAAAAATCTGCAATGTACTTAGAAAAATGATATTTGCATCAAGAGCCTATATTTTCCTTCAATTAATCAAAATAACTTAAGCTTCTCTCACCAAGAACAACCTTCAAGTCTCTATTTGAGGCAAATACATCAACACTACCTTCTAGAGCAAATTCTGATCAAAATTCTTAATGTTAAATTTGTGTCACTTTTCTTCCTACTCTATTCTTTCCACAGTCTAATTTTCACCTTGCCCAAGATGTATGTACAATCTTGAATTATCTACTCCTTCCCATCTTCTCACTGCAGATACTAAACATATCATACGCCTGTCATATACGTACACCTTTAAAAAGGTACATTTCCATTTAACACATTATAAGTTTCTATTTTTTGAAAAGGCATATGGCATATTACACGTTACATACAGATATGTAGGGGTAACAATGAAAGCATACAGCTTTTATTATCTTTAAGGAATGAGAGAAATCTTTTGCCTGAATATAAAACTTTTTTCTCTCAGATATCAAAGGTTTAGATCTTTGGAATCAACTCTTTCTTGACACAACTGAAACAACTTTTTGTAACTCTGTATGTTAATGTATTTCTGGTATAATAGATATGAGCAATTAGAAAAAAAGATTTTTCAGTTATTCATATTACCAGAGTTGAAACATCAATGGTTTTATAATAAGCATTGAGTAAAGAGAGAGTCTGAAAGCTCCAGTAGCAGCATGGATGATTAAGGACCTCCCCATCTATACTTCCTCTGAAGTAAATTCATCCCAGCCACACCTACATTCGCCACCTTCCTCCAGATGGTGTTTTCTCTCTGCAATTTCTCCAAAATTAGTGGAAATACTAAAAAATACTACAGAACAGCCTGGGACCACAAGGGTCTCTTCCTCCTGAGTAGCTGACCTCATTGCATGCCACATCAAAGATCAGAAGTTGTTTTACTATTTCATATCAAGATCACGTAAGTATTTAAAATTATTAAATTTTAAAAGTTTGAATTATTATATTTTACTAGTTAAAAAACCCTGAGAAATCCTGCACATAGCAGAACAAAAAATTCAGGGAGAAACCACAGGAAGACAACATGCCTAGCATGAGAATAAAATTACAGTATGGGGAAGGGATAAGAATAATGTTCAAGTGGAAACCGAATCAACACTGATGAGGAAAAGCTTTCAAAACTGCTGTTCCTGCGTTTAACAGAAAAGTCACAGCAAACATATTCACAATAGTAAAGATTCGAAATCTGTTAAAGACAAAAACATCTCCAAAGAGAAACATAATGTGCTTTAAGATTCTGTCCATTCCTCAGAGTGACAACATGAGTTACTTATGACAACCATTTGTGGTACCCAGAGGGGCCTGTTCACACTCCAGTGAGGCATAAGCATATGGAGGAGCAGAAACAGCCCCTCCAGTTTCCAGGTGGGAGGCTTCCAGATGTGCTAAGGAGGGCTCTCAGACATGTTGTGTACAACAGTCACAGCTGGATAAAACAGATGAGTCCCAGAGCATACATCTCTCAAAGAGAGGTAATACCTCCAAGTAACCACTGATAACACAAGGGAGTCCAAGCTGTTTTAGGGACTGAATGTTGTCAGCAAGTTCAGGTGGTGGTGCAAGTATTCTAAATTGTGTTAGATAATGTCCTTTATTCACTGTTATTATAGCAACGTTTGACTGGAAAACTGTACATTTGAGACTAACGTAGTACAATTCAGAGACACTTGGAATAAACACCGAATGAAGCAGGTCTCTCAAGGACATGGTCCCAGAACAATTCCTAAACACTCTTCAATCACAGGTCTCTTCCAGGTATGCAATGCATTTGAAATGCATATTAAAGAAGCCCCTTCAAACAACTTCCTTTCCTACTCTGAGCTGAAGAGCCTGCATTTCTGTGTTCTCCTGAGGAATTCCCATTTCCATTCCACCACTCCCTCCATCTGAAAAGGCCTCACATCACTGTTACATTAAACCTAAAGATTAAGCCAGCAACTTTAGTTACTCTCTTACAGGAAATGCAAAAGAATTAGCTTTTAACACAGTAAGAAGTAATCCAGGAATTTAGCTGTGAAGATTATTCCGTATATAAAATACTGCCCTTATTTCATAACCTATACAAAGGTTACCAAGACAGTGAATAGTTAAAAAAAATTAAGTATCAATGCAGAGCAGGTTAGCAACAATTTTTCAAATATAAATGTGTTTATATACATTTCTAATACAAACATGTGGTTTTATATAAGTTTTTAACACAACCATGCAGTAATGCCAGGGAAATCCCAGCATGCTTGTCCTTTTGCTTGTTTTTGGGGAATATAAATGTACAGACACATGTTTCTTACAAGCCCCAAGATTAATTCGCATTGAAATGCAATGATGAAATATAATTTTTTACTATGTATTTTTTACGTAATTTAATACTACTTTAGGAAGTATCCTGAGAAGTCTCTGCATTTGTTGAGCTCTCTTCACTTCGGTATTTTTTTTTTAATTCTAAATCAACCAAAGCGAACCTTTAGTGCTTCTTTCACAATCAAATATTTGCACAGATTTGCAACTTCTCAATAAGAATTGGACTCCCTAAGCTCTGTAGAGTCTCTAAGCAGACACGTTACTTACGGATGATCCAGGAATCCATTTAAGTGAGTGCTTCTCTTACACTGGAAAACAACGTGCCTGTTACTGGGAGGGAAGAGCAGATGTTCACACAGAAAGGGAAAGTTATCGGATGAAAAAAACACTGGCCTTATGAGCTCAATTATTACATATCTGTATTGCATATTCTGATAATGGATACTTGCAACACTACGTTCAGTTTTCAGGAATACAAATGTCAGTGCAGCGAACTCTCCATAATTCAAATGAGAAAAGAGGCACAAGCAGAACTATTTTATTGCCATTTCACTCTTACTATAGGTGCACTCAAGTTAAAAAATTGGACCTTCAAAGCTGTCTCTCCCCAGGTACTTTCTGAAGTTCTTCAGCATATTAAGATGTTTTTCAAAAAGTTGAAGGCTTATCAAGACCTACTCGGATTTCTGCAGTCATGCTCTAAACCCAGGATTATCTTCCTTTCCTAACCCATCTCTGCCTGTCCGTAGTCTCCAGACACATCATATTAAACCATTATAAATCAAATGTGAAGGAGATTATATTTTCCCTCTGCCATTAGTCCCCATTCTTTTCTGCAACCCAGTAAAACAGTATACAGACAAAACTACCCATCCATAATATGGAGGTGTACATTTTTATTACTCCTCTCAGAGGAAATTTCACCTTTCAGTCTCTGCAGACATAGTGTGAAAGGGAGATTGAACTTGGTTTTGCACTCATGCTATCCCCACTTATACCAGAAACAATTTGACATTGACTGTGTCAGATGTCAGAGTAATGTATTCAAGACTGCCAAAATGAGCAGGTAGGATGCTAAGTGGGCAAGGGGTAGAGGCAAGTTCCTGGTGTCCCTGAGTGAAGTGTCTGATGATAAATTAAGGTAAAATGAGAACTAATGCTACTATAAAATCTAACTCCATGAATACTTCATAAAAATGTACTGAAGCTAATTGCCTAACTTGAACTTAACAATCTTAAGAGATCAGCCACAAGCCATCTGTGAAGCATCTTCTAATTTGAAGATTTCATTTGATATATATTTGTCTCCAGTATTTAATGAAGTAGGCTCATTAATTTTTCAAGAGGTACAACTTATTTTATAAAGTGTAAGTTAAAGGACAGCAGCAATGTAAGGCCATTCCTTAAATTTGGTTCAAAATGAGAACACTTAGATTTGATATCTCAAATCTGTTACGAATGAAGCAATAAACACCACAGACATTACTTTAAAATATCATTTAACCCTGCAGCCACTTCCATCAAAGCAGTCATGATGGGTGCAGTGCACAGGTTTGAAAGCCCCATTATAAACTCATATGATTGAGCTTTCACTGGATTGCCTGTTGCAACAAGGATATCAGGTGGCAAGGAAAGACTATTTTTCCTTTCTTTCATAGCAGTTGTTGTTATTTTTGACCCTGACACTTCGTGTTTATTACATCTTCTTCATCAACAGCATTTCTAAAAAGCTGGCTGGGACAGAGATTAACAATCCCTGATGTGTTTCTTTAATTGGATCATATGCAACATACTGTCCCTCTTCCCATGTCTATTCGCAGAGGCAATCAATATCCATTTCCAGCAAGAATAGTGAGACCTACTCCTGCAAACTTCCAGTCATACTGAGGGCATATTGACCTGTGGCTGCATCTCAGGCTTTATGTTTACAGGAGTATATGGGCATGTCTGGCCTCATTTCAAGCTCACTGAAAGCTGAATAGCTCCACTTAATAACACCATGAGAACATGCTGAAATATCATGCTTAGACCATCTTGTTCTTTAGATTCAGCACTGCTCTAACAGCACCTTTGACATTTTTAAGCAGCCTGTAATATGGGCAAGCCTATATCAAACAATGAGAGACTGCCTAGATACTGTTCCCTCTCAGAAACACCTGGGTGCAGATTGCAGGGTGTAGTACATACACAAAGCTGTCTCCAGCAGCTCAAGAATCCTGAACACCCCTGCTATGATGGGCATTATCAGGGCCCTGGACTGAGTCTTCTGCAGGAAATCTCTCCTTTCAGCTTGAATCCAGCCTCTGAACCTGCAGAAATCTCCAGCTGTCTGCAGAAACAGTACTGGGGAAACAGTGCCAGTAAAACCAAAGAGAAAGGAAGAACTTGTGGGAGTGTTATTACCACTGAAACTGAAGATGACAGCATTTCCTCAAATACACACAAGGACTGTAAGGTAGAGCTGGCATTCCTCTTAACCGTGAGAGATGCCCGCATATTCAACAAGAAAAAAAGTTATGATGTCTCAGTGCAAGACATTTGAATGTTTAGCTGAAAAGTCCAAATAGTTCTTTCTCTCTTACAGGTTTGGACTGTCTTCTGGTAGTTAATAATAAAATTTGAAATTTCCTTTCAGTTAATAAAGCTGTTACCAACTAGTCACCCAAGCCACAAGAATGGGAACAATGACAAACAACTGAAGCACACCCAAAACACTGACAAGAGGCTCAGAATTTTCGGCAAAGAGTAAATGAAAGACTATGGTTGCATACTGAAAACAATAGAAATGTGTAAATTTCTGTAAATCACATGTTGCTAAGAACTTCAGATATATTTGTGTGCTGGAGGGAAGGGATGCCATCCAGAAGGACCTTGACACAATTGTGAGGTGGGCTGATGCCAACCTGATGAAGTTCAACCAAGCCAAGTGCAAGGTCCTACACGTGGGCCAGAGCAATCCCAGACACCGTTAGAGGCTGGGCAGAGAAGAGATTCAGAGCAGCCTGAGGAGAAGGACTTGGGGTGTTGGTTGATGAGAAACTGACCATGAGCCAGCAGTGTGCACTTGCAGACCAAAAAGCCAACTGCATCTTGGGCTGCATCCAAAGGAACGTGACCAGCAGATTGAAGGAGGTGATCCTACCCCTCTACTCTGCTCTTGGGAGACCTCACTTGGAGTATTGTGTGCAGTTCTGGTGTCCTCAACCCAAAAAGGATATGGAACTGTTGGAACAAGTCCAGAGGAGGCCACGAGGATGATCAGGGGGCTGGAGCACCTCCCGTGTGAAGATAGGCTGAGAAAGTTGGGGCTGACTCTGTGAAGACCACATAGCAGCCTTCCAGTGTCTGAAGGGGGCCTATAAGGCTGCTGAGGAGGGACTCTTCATTAGGGACTGTAGTGATAGGACAAGAATTAATGCATTCAAACTTAAACAGGGGAAATCTATGTTAGATATAAAGAAGTTCTTTACTGTAAGGGTGGTGAGGAACTGGAATGGGTTGCCCAACAAAACTGTCAATGCTCCATCCTTGGTGGTGTTCAAGGCCAAGTTGGACACAGCCTTGGGTGACATGGTTTAGTGTCAGGTGTCCCTGCCTATGGCAGGGGGACTGGAATATGATGATGTTAAGGTCCTTTCCACCCTTAACTGTTCTATGATTCTATGAAAAACTATGGTAACTGGTGTTTTAATATCATAAAAAGGAGTCTGACCAAGGAGCATATTTGAATTGGTAAGGCACAAAAAAAAAAAAAAAAAAGCAGCATGCTTCTTATAACTAGATACGATTTGTCATTATACAAATGTGCCTTGAAGAGTCACATTACCACAGTGTTATTACACCAAATAACTCCTGACCCCTAGGACACAAATGAAAATCAACCAGAACTACAACTCTATTTAAATTATAATAATACACCTCTCATTTCTTAGAGAAATCTCATCATGAAGGTCATAACTGCAAATTGCCCACCACACACATTAGGCAGAAGTTTGATTTATTTTAAATTAAAAAGTAGCATTTCTTATACCCCACCAGCGTACTGCAAGAGTTATTAAAACATTTTGGAGAGCTCTAGCTTTAGTTTGTTTTCAACTTTCGTACTGTAGAAAAACAAGTTACTTATTTGAATTAACATTCTCGATACGTTTTACGAGATGACCATGTCTCTTTTTTGGCTTTCTTTTCTCAGGGTATCAGAAAGTTAAGTTTGACCTTACCACCATAGAATACCAGAAGAAATTTAAGAGCCTACTGTTAAAAATGAATTCAAAACAATATTTTTGTCAGGTTAGGGGTTAGCTTGCCTGCTACATAAATTTTAACATAGTTATCCAAATAGGTAAGTATTCATAAGAAATGTATATCTAGCCCTGTCAAAATGTAAACAGTTTTGATAACCCAAAGTGGTTGCAAGACAAGTAGAATGTTTCCCAAATACCTTGCTTCTTCAAAGTACTATTAAAACTTCTTTTTTTGTTTGTTTTTTTTTTTTTTTACCTCTCCCATGCACGCCACACAATATAGGCAACAGTATTTATGTCTAAAGTTGCAAAGCCGGGATCCTTGTTCTGCCAGGATGCGGCTGTTTGTCAACACCTCACATGTGCTGGTTTCCAGGAAAAAGAAAACCACAGAACCCCATGGGTACTCAGCAGAATAAACAGTAAACTCCTGCCCCATAGGTTAAGTGGAGGTACTGTGGTCCAATGCTGATGTGGTACTGAAATATCAAAGTCAGTCATCCAGATTCCCACCCAAATGGGATCTGTTATATCAAACAGATTTATATACTGGACATTTGTTTTGTTTCCACTTTTCATGGACTTTGCTAGAAGAATATTTATGGTTGGATGGCTTCATTCATAAAAATTCATGATTATTTCTCTTGAGATTGTTTCCTGTAACTTTTGGGCAACTCTGTATATTTAATAGCGCACAGTGATCAGAACATTGCTGTCCATGAGTCTCGGTAATAACACAGAACAGAATATTTCTAAGAATAGAATATTTCAGTTGGAAGGGACTTGCAGTATATATCATCCATCATTTTTATCCCACAACAATTTAAAATGTTTGACTGACTATGTACAAGTAACATTTAATCCACTGAAATACAGTCCTCAGTAGTTAAATTAATTAAGGACGGAATTGAAGACTAAGGATAAAACTTTGAGAACATTGCCCTTGTTTAAAGCTTATAACATTTGTTAAAGCACAAAATCTAACTGTGGAAGAGCACTTAAAGACAGAAATGTAAACAGTAAAAAAAATGAGATGAACTGAAGGAATATAACCTAGACCCTGACTCAAAGCATTCAAAGTGAATGAGTGCCTATCAACTTCCATGGATTATGCGTTCTTTTTTTAGTGATCCAGTGAGACATTTTGCTAACAATGCACAGAAGCAGAGCATGAAATTATTTTTTGAGCATTTAAATATTGAGGAATTTTTTTCCATCTGTAATTAACCAAGACAGAAAAACATCTATGCAGGTAGTTCTCACAGTGCACAGTGTGTTCCATATGTCTAATGCCATGTAACAATAATTTTTATTTAAATCCAGTAGTGAGTGTTAAAAAAAGCATCACATCCTTTTGTAAATTCTCATGCTGTAAAGTCAGGGTGAAGAACAAACAAATCCAATATTTTACATAAACCATAAATACTGAAACCTCAGCCAAGAATTTTCAGTGCAGTTCAACTACTGATACAAGATTCTGTTCTCAAATTGCCAAAGTAATTCTAAACAAATGCCAATACAGAATGAACCATCATGAGCTGTTAGCCTAATTCTGTTTTGCATAGAGAATTTTTTTGTTAATTGCCCCTCTATTGTCTTGGACAAAGGCACAGAATAAATTTTAGAGCAACTTTCCAACTACAGTATACTAATAAGTTTTCCACTTATAGCAGCCAGCATTTAAAAGAAAAGACTAACTTCTGACAGGCAATGAACAGAAGCCACCTAAACTTAAACCCTTTCCTGCACACCAAAATGCATTGTCTAATTTCACTGCAGCAGCACTTTACAAGCAAACCACAGGTTATGAACTCATTGTAGAAAAGCCATTATCGAAAAGTAAAACTGGACAAAGCTGATCAATAGGGACAAACTGGAGTGACACTGGAAAATAAAGGGGACACAGACCATCAAGATGGACAGGTGACGTAAGCAGAAGAGTCACTGTCATGATTTGTAGAGCTTAGGTAAAGTGTTTGAATGACTGGGGCTTGCATTTGTTCCTAGAAATTTTGTTGTACTTAATATGGGGTCAAGATGGGAAAAAAGCATACAGAAGTGTCTGTTTGAAGGGAATTGACCTAGCCAAAGTTCCCTTTATGGTTAAAAGGCAATGTGAAAAGTGGAGAGGGAAGCAAGGTCCTCTGAAGGTGAAGTTAAAACACTTGTTGTGAAAGAAAACCGGGAGCCTGCAGAATGCAAAGAGAAGTTAAAAATGGTAGAAGGCATCAGCAGTACACAAGCACAATCTTTTGGCAGTATTGTCAAATCGTACTTAAATTTGTTACAAGAATTGGGACGTTAAGTTTTGAAAGCCTGCTCAGGGAGCAACAGAGCAGAGCATACATCTTATACATGTTTTAGAGAAAGAATCTGAAAAGCCCAAATTAACGCAACATAAGAAAACCTGATAGATGAGGTTATATATGCTAAAGTCACACTTCATAAGAGAAGGAAGCAAGCAACCGTGTCCCTTGGAGAAAACATCTGAGGCAGAGTAACCCAGTTTAGTTATTTTAAGCTTGTTCTAACAGCAAAGGGATGGATATTGGGTGCATAGATAAAGGTGCTCATTCAGAAAGAAAACAATTCTGAAAGAGAGCTATATCTACGAGCTGTTCACATGAAGGAAATTCTGTGAACACATTCATAGAAAATCACTTGTTTCCCAGACCTGCAATTACAACTCTCTTCATAGGCAGTTACACCTGCCTACAAAACATCATATTTGGAGAAAATGAAATTATCCTAGTTCAGTATTTCCTTTCCAGACAGCTTTCTCCTCATATACCTCTCTGGCTATAATACAAATAAGAAAGCAAAGGCACAGATATCTTGTTTCTGGGCCTGCTGCATAGAATACACACCCTAGAGTAACAGGGCAAACCAGCACCAGATCTTTTTTGTCATTGCTCAAATGCAGTAGACGCCAAGCATTCTGTGTGGGTGTGGAGGATTTTGACGTGGAGGATTTTGACACAGAGGATTTTGAGCTAAAACAGCTGCTGGCAGAGCTTTAAGATGGGAGAGCCTGTAAGATCTCAGAGGGATGTCACTGGGAGAGCTTTTTGATCACAGAGGAACGTTGCAGGGGGATGTTAGCAAGGTAAGAAGGAAGAAAGAAGTGAGGAGCCAATATCCAATGAGAGGACGACAGCAAAAAGCAGGCATCCAATCAAGGCAATCTGTGAGCAAGATATTAACCAATGAAGAAGCGACAACGCCCATGTGGGCAGGTATAGCTACCCAATTGTATTAGCCGCTTATACGTGCAGATATTTGTATAACCTATAAAAACCCTGGATTTACACCAAGTAAACAATTTCGTTTGTCCCCAGAAATGGGGTCTGTGCCTTTCATCTCCACAATTCTGCAGGCAGTTTCAGCTGCAGAACTATTGTGCATGAGTTTTGAAAGGCACCTGCTGACTTCAGAACCTGTGTTTTCATATGTATGTCAAAACAGCACAAATACCATTCACTCAGCAAATTAAACTCTCAAGTGTGCATTTCCAAGAGCTCGAACCATCCTGACAACCACAGTGTTCATTATGGTGATCTGTTTTCATTTCCTGTAGTCTTAAACCTTTGCATAAACATTGCCTGCAAACCTGAACTTTGAAGAATTGTGAAAATGTTAGGCAAAGCATGCACCTGCTTGAATATTCTGTTCAAGTCTACTTCCAGATATATAAAAGTATCTTATTTATGGCTCTACAGAAGCACTAGAAACCCACACATCATCCTAACAAAGTGTGCTTACCACAAACACAGAAACTACCATAAGCCACATTAAAAACAGTCCTTTCTAGTATTTACCAGGGTCAAAATGTAAAAAAATACAAAACAAACTACATCACAACATTTTTGTCTGTTTTGTCCTTAAGAACACCCATAAATTCTTTCTTCAGCAGATCTTGTTCCCATCTGAGACCAAAGTATCCTTTTCCCCTTTTATTGTCCTCTATTATCACAGAATGACAACAGTATTACAGAAGGCTCTGATTTCTGCAGAGATATCAAGCAGCCAAGTACTCAAAAACTATAGCTAAAGGAACAATCATGCATACACCAAGCTGGATGGTTCGGTTGATACACTGGAGGAAAGGAATGCCATCCAGAGGGATCTTGACATGCTTGTGAGATGGGCTGAAGCCAACCTGATGAAGTTTAACCATGCCAAGTGCAAGGTCCTACAACTGGGTCAGAGCAATCCCAGGCACAGCTCCAGGATGGGCAGAGAAGAGATTCAGAGCAGCCATGAGGAGAAGGACTTGGGGGTGTTGGTCAATGACAAAATGAACATGAGCTGGCAGTGTGCGCTCGCAGCCCAGAAAGCCAAATTTCTCCTGGGCTGCATCAAAAGGAGTGTGACCAGCAGGTCGAGGGAGGTGATCCTACCCCTCTACTCTGCTCTCGGGAGACCTCACTTGGAGTATTATGTGCAGTTGTGGTGTCCTCAACATAAAAAGGACATGGAACTGTTGGAACAAGTCCAGAGGAGGGCCACGGGGATGATCATGGGGCTGGAGCACCTCCCATATGAAGATAGGCTGAGAAAGTTGGGGCTGTTCAGCCTGGAGAAGAGA
>JAOEHY010002546.1:0-18643 GCA_025447955.1 Psilopsiagon aurifrons | reverse complement strand
AAGAAAACAGGAGCGTTTCGCCGTAATTAGCGCCGCTGTTGGTGTTTTACAGGGGATTTAAATAAACAACGGGAAAATGAACGTTGTCTCATTAACGCTGAACAATGACGTTTTGTTTTCTGACTTCAGCCCGAGAGAGTCTCGAGGTCAGAAAGAAAAACAAAAGGAGATCAGCCGCAGCTCGAGAAGAGCTATTGATGAGCTTTTCTGTGTGGTCCTTGTTTCAGGAGCCCGAAGTTGGAGCAGTGCTTTCCACTCCACCTCCCGATTTCCATCCAGAGATACGGGAGGGTTTCTGATAGTTGCAGGGCTTGCGTAATTGTACTTAACGTGGCATGAAGTTGTGATCTTGGAAATAGCCAGGGTATCCAGTACTCATTCACTTATGTTGTTCTTTGTGGATGTCTTGGGGGTGTAAGCTTCATAAGTCATTGTTCAACTGTGTTAGAATGAGAACACAGGTATCTGTGTTTGGTTGCCCTGTTTGCATTACCGTATCGAGGTACAGCTTCCTAAAGCAGCCCTAACCACCAGGGCTGGTTTGCATTGTGCTTTTTCTTGGGTGAAGAAATGAGTCGTAATTAATATGGAACTGGTCTGTTTTGCTTTCGAAGTTCCTGTTTCAGGAAGTGGAGCCGGATCCTAGGTTTGAAAGTATGTTTCTTGTAATACTGTGCTTTGGGAGAGGAGGGGAGAGGATGAGAAACCCAAACCAGGTCAGGTACTGCAGGGTAAATCCAAGAAACCAGTGAGCTCTGTGCATGGCAGAGCTCCTTCACCTCTACCTTTTGCTCCTTGTCCTCCTTGTCCCTTTGTGGGGCAACCTCTTTGCAAGAAAATAAATGATTGTAGCTGCAAAACCTGTTATTGTGTCACTGTATTGGTCATGCAGGGAGAATGTGTAGTGATGTCAGAGGAAACAGGGCTCCAATCTTAAAAGCTGTCGAACATGCTCAGAAACAGCAACTCTGTCACAACCCTGTTTTCCCTTGACTCTAAGAAAGGGCGCTGGTTTTAACTGGGACTTTATCTGTGCCTCTTACCAGGGTTTCACTGGCTTTGCCACAGAGTAGAGTACCAAGGGAAGAGGTAGAGTTTGTTTTTGCAGCAGGATGGCTTCGCTCTTCTCTCCTCCCTGAACATTTGCCGGGGAGAAGACATTTTCTTTTGTATGTTAAAGCTTCATTTGAGGGAAAAGTGGAACCTGTCCTCTGGGAAGAGCAGTTTGGAGTTGCTTAAAGGTTGCAGAGGATTGGATGTGAAATCATGAGTTAGGAAAGAACCGATTAAAGGGAGACTGGGCCCAAGTCTCCCTTTAATCAAGTGTTGACCAAGTGTCTTGGCCAGGGTTGCAGTGAATTGGTGGGAGCCCAAGAGCCAGTGCACCTACCCCTGGCAGTTGGTGAGGCTGGCAGTTTTTTGTGAAGTATATTGCTGGAGGAAGGCTTTTTCGACCTTATTTCTCCCTCTTCATCAAATCACTTTCAGGGAAGTTTTTTGCCTTTTTTTTTTTCTCTACTGAGATGGAGGTCTCTTGAAATGGAACACTGGTGTGGAATAAAGGAACTGGTTGGATATGCCCAGTGCTCGCAGGTCCGCGGTGAAAGCTGTGCTCTGACCGTTGCTAAGCGTAGGTAAAAATACTCCTTCAGCATGCAGCTTTTGCTCATCCCTCTGAAATCCTCTCAAAACTACAGCAAAAATAAGACACTGTGTTAGTGTGAAGTCACAAATTTAAATGCAGGCTCCCTTTGTGGGAGCGTTTCTGTCGGTGTTAAGGCACCTTCCTCACGCAGTTCCTAACAGTTGGAATGTAAGCTTCAGCAGGTGGAATTTCTGTCCCTTGGCTGAGAATGGCTGAACATGCCCCGGTGCTGCTGCTGGTCTGGCGAGCCCCAGGTAGGCATGGCAAAAAGGAGATTTAAAATGACACTGCTTGAAGCAGGGATGGATGTGGCGAGGGAGGCTGCAGAGATCCCTCAGATTTCCTTCTTGGATTCTTTCCTCCTTGTGATCTTGATGGACTAAAAGGATGTGTGAGAGGAAGAGAAACAAAAGGTCAGGAACCTTTTAGCTGTTTGGAAGAAAGGCAGATGCCTTGGGATTAGTGATGTGGTTAATGGAAGAGAGTCTCTGGATGAAAAGACAGTGGTTTAGAGTGCTCTGTGGTGTTGTCAGCCTTTTTGGAAAGAAACAGGAAAGATCCTGAGTTTGGGAGAATGAGTTCAGCAGAAGCACGAGTGGAGCGTCGGTGTGGGCAGGGCAGAGGTGAGGTTAGCAGGGCAGGGTTAGCAGAGGTGATGGTCGGGTTTCTGAGCTTCTGAAATGCTGGAGGAAAAGGGGCTAAAGGCAAGAGAGCTGCCGAGGGCTCTTCTCCCCTCCCCTGTGATGGTCTAAAGGAAGCTCAGGGTGATTGGAAGAGGCAGGAGTGGAAATGTACAACACTGGAGGGAAGGAAGGAAGAGACCTAAACCAGCCCAGAAAAAAAGGAGGTGTGAGCGGTCTGAAGTGCATAAAATGGCGATGGGGCAGAAAGGTTGTTGAGCAGAGGCATCAGCTGAGGATTGGTGGAATAAGGGGGAGTGGGGAACGTTGGAGCGCAACCGAAGCGATGTGCTGGGTGTAATGAAAGCAGCAGGAGGAATGGAGACACTCTCAGGGGGTTGCAAGTAACCCTGTGGAAAAGAGCAGCTAGTGCAAGGGTAAGAAGATCATTTATCTCGAGGATTTAAAGATCATGCTGTGGAGGGAGAGGAGGATTACGTACTCTGAAATGATTCCAAGTCCTCGCTGTGGTAGGGTGGAAGGAGCCTCAGAGCTATGGGTGGTTTGAAAGTTGGAAGTGCCAAAGGAGCAGGAAATGGCATTGGGGGATATCACTGCAGTGAGGTGATTAAGCAGCTTTTGGGGGTTTTTGGTCTTGTTTTTCTTGTGTAGTTTTAGAAGCTGCACAGGCATTGCAGATCCTCTTTTCGCTGTGTGCTCTCAGACCTTAGAAGAACTCAAGGGCAAGCCCCTGGTTTTGACTGTTTTTCATGTGCTGAACTTGAGGGCAGCTTCAGTGAAAGGCATTTTGCTTTGCTCTGTCCATTAATACTTTATCTTCCCTGACCCAGGTAGCACAGCAGTTTGCCTGGGAGGCTTCAGGTACTGAAATGAGTTACCAAATGGGGAAGGATATTGGTGACCTTCCTTCTCTTTCCTCTCTGTAGGCTCTGAAATAGTAAGTTAAGTTTGCTGGATGCCTTACCCAGATAAATCCCAACCTTTTCCCATTTTCCATTGAAAAGAGGGGTTATTTTGGAGTGGGCTGCTGGCAAGCTTCATCCTTCAGTTACAGGAGTGTTGTGCTTACTGTTGCGGGTGTCTGTCACTGGGTGCCTTTGCTGTCTCTGTGACTGACTGACTGGCTTCCCCATGGCACAGACTTGGGAACCACTGTAACTCCCAGGAGGGATGAACGATAGCTGTCAACTGTGCTCACAGTGTTTTAGAAGCGTTACTGAAAGCTGTGTGAATACATGAGAGTGCTGCAATAAGTAATTCTACTTTTCAGTGTTATTCTTGTAGTT
Source organism: Psilopsiagon aurifrons (assembly GCA_025447955.1). NCBI lineage: Eukaryota > Metazoa > Chordata > Aves > Psittaciformes > Psittacidae > Psilopsiagon > Psilopsiagon aurifrons. The sequence continues at coordinate 15,071 of JAOEHY010002546.1, read as the reverse complement.
GCAATGATTTTAGTCTCTAGATTAACTGTACTGAACTCCAAGAATGACCACTGTGGGTGTCTCCATAGCACAGAAGTCCAGTGGAGCTCCCAGCTACTTGCAGATGTTGTGAGCATGTTTTCTTGCTCTAGCTTTCTCCTTTTCATTGTTGAAGCAGAAATATTACCAGCCATATGTGTATATATGTACAATAATTTCCTACATAAATGCACTTTCTGACATCATTAGCCTGTAACACAGCCTGTTCTCTCTTGGTTTGCTGCGTAGTCTCTATAACAGAAGAACACTTCCATCGAGCCCAATGCTGGGGTTTCTAAACTGGGTTGGAAAACCACTCAGTTTTGGGGCTTTTGCTTATGCCAAGAAGATAGGTGTTTGTTTCTTAACTCCCCAAAGGATTTGAAGAGCACAGTGAGTATGTTGCTGGTGCTGGCTGGTCTACGCTTCCAGCACAAACCAGCTGCTGCCAGCAGATTGAGCTGGCTGCTGCTGGTGTGGGGATTTGATGTTTTTGACTGGCAGAATGGCAGGGCTCAGGTTTGTTCCCAAGCAGCTCAGTGTACCGGGCATCTGGAGCTTCCACATCTGTCCTTTCAGTGATGTGTATTGTTGGTGGCTTTAACTTCACTTTGTTTCTTAGCTGCTGCCTCAAGCACATGTATTTGATTCTTATATCCTTCTTCAGGCTGGGCCTGCTCGTGGGTTGTGCAGCAAAGGAAGTTGGCGGCTCTCCTCTGTGCTGCCAGAGTCTACATAGGGTCATTTTAAATGACATTTGTGGTGGGAAGACTTGCGTAGAGGAGTCTGGAATAGCCTGTGTAATGTACAGAGATAAAGATCTCTTTTACTGCTTTTTTCTTACTTGCTGTTCCTTCCTTACACGCCCTTGGACTTCTGGGTTTTATCCTTTTTGCTACTGCATTGCATGACGAGGTTTTAACTGGGATTCCTTCTGCCTGCTTGGGTGCAGCCTGTGCTACTGGGCTGTTTGTACAGGCTCTGGGAGGAAAACAGACTCTGTGCTAGTGAGTTCAGGCTGCCCTGGCAGGGTCAGGTTGCTCTGTACAAACACATTGCCCATGTTGTTGCTTACTGTTTGTTGGGCTTCATGATCTGCAAAGAGTCAGCAGTTGCTCTGTTTCCCTTCTGGTCATTGATAAAAATGTTGAGTGGTACCAAGGCTGGTGGAATGAGTTAGTTTGGAGCAGACAGTGTGCTCCTGAGGGAGGTTTTCTGTGACATTTTGGCTTAGAAACAATCCTTTATCAAATAAATGCCATATTAAGGAAAAAAAAAAAAAGGAAGACTGGACAATGAAAGCTTAGAGTTTTGTGGTGGTAAATAAATGATATCCATGACATTAAATGATTAATGTACCCGCAGGGTGTTTTCTCTGTATCTCCTTCGTGTGGTGGTTGCACTGGAGGGAAGGGATGGGATCTAGAGGGGCCTGGACAGGCTGGAGAGGTGGGGCCGTATGAACCTCATGGGGTTCAACAAGGCCAAATGCAAGGGCCTGCGTTTGGGTCTTTGCATCCCCAGCACAAACACAGGCTGGCAGAGGCTGATGGAGCAGCCCTGAGGAGAAGGACTGTGCCCAGCCTGTGATTCTGAGGTTGAAAGTCCATGTTAGTCATGAGGATACGAGTGCTGGAAGCTGCAGCATCATCTCTAGTGAGGTATGTGAAGAAATGGCTGAGAGAAAACTGGGAGCGTGAGAGCTATACTGGTGCTCTTTGGTGGGGCTGCTGGAAGTGCTGAAGAGCTGAGCAGGCCCTCGTGTGCTGGAACAGTTTCTTGCTGGCGCTGGTAACTGCAGAAAGAATCTGAAAGACATTAAATTGTTCTTGTTTGGTGCCAAAGTATGCAAAGCACAGCGAAGGAGGGCCCTGCCTCTGGCTTACTGCTTTGTACTAGCTGGTTTATCTCTCAACTGGAGAACATGGTTTTAGTTGGACAGCTCTGGGTATTTCTGTGCCCATTTTCCTGGTTTCAAGCTCTTGATGGATAGTTTTCCAGGGGGTCTGGCATGGGGTTTTTCAGTAGTTTTGGACTTGACAACAGAATTTTGCCATCAAAATTAACTTTCAGTTTGGTAAACAAAAGGTGCCATCAACTTCTCAAGGGGTAATTACATGGTGCTGCTTTCAAAAGATGCCAGGTTAAATTCAGACCCAAAGTTGAGTGATTGCTTCTGTTGTATTGACTGGAGAGGATTTCCATGTTAAGTATCCTCAGAATAATTGCTGTGTGTGTTTGCCTGCAATGAGATTTTGTGGCAGCTTTCCTGAGATCTTGACTGTAAACATGGAGCTGTTTTGGAGGGGGTGCAGACGTGCAGTGTCCCTGCTCCTCCACCTGCATGGCTTATTTGGAAGGCAATGGGATGGGGATTTAGAAGGAACAGCAGGCTGCGAGCTCCCCCTGGCTTGAGTGCTTTACCTCTGCCTTCCTAGGGAAAGATAACTGGGGTTTTTTTCCATCTTTACAGTCACTGCAGGGAACAACAGGAAAAGGGATGACTTTATTCTGGGAAGCATTAACAAAGGCTTTCAGGTACTAGTACAAAGCTGCTTTTTATAGTTTCGAGAAACCACACATCCTTTAAACTGGCCCAAGAGCGCTTCCAGTGTGAGCAGGGTTGGATGGAGGCATTTTAGAGTACATCTTGGTCTTAAAAATGTGTTTTCTTCTGGGTGCATAATGAATATTCAGGAAACACTCCCAAGCTACAATCTCCTGGAGTTGATTTTGAATTCTCTGGATGGATTTCTAACCATCAGCATGGTTGTCTGCATCAGTTACGCTTTGGAGATCTTCCATCCTATGGAGTCATCAGGTCCTGCTTAGCTGAAAAGGGCAGCATGAATTACTGCTGGAGATTTGCAGTCAGCGCACACAGCGCAGTGTGGATCCTGCAGAGAAATGATAAACCCCTTATGTTATGATTGTGTGTAACAAACAGTTGATTAGTTACGGTGAGCTGCATTTGGGGTTAACCCCTTCCCTCTCCCATCTCTGGCTGGAGTTTACAGGTGGGGTTAGGATGTTGATGGAGCCCATAAATAAACAAAATGAAGGGTAGTTCTAGCAGACCTCATCACTTGGATCTTTCATACTTGATCCTTGCCTAGTGTTGGTTTTTCTTCTCCTGCCTCTGTCCCAGGCGTAACCATAGTAAGTATATAGTAAGTATAGTATATATGTAACCACAGCTTGGTGGCCTGTCTCACGCTCAGGTGGTGGTGTGGCAGCCTGCATCAGTCAAGCTTAGGGCTTTGCAAAACTGGCAGCTCTGGTAACTGCTGACTGAGCCAGGAAGGTTTTAAAGAGAACTAGGTGCAGAATGCAACATGAGATGAATATTGATTGTGGTTTGTTAAAATCCCTAATCTCTGGCTTAGGCAAGAGCCTGATGCTCTGTCAGATCCTTGTGGAGTGATTCCTGTGTCTGCCTGGGCCACTGCACTGGTGCTGGACTAGCAGCACTCCCACAGGTTCCTGGGTGCAGAGCACTTGTGGAGCTGTCCTAGGAGCCATGTTCAGGAAAAGCTGATGGATGCTGAGGTGCTTGGTCTTTCCAGAGCTCCTGGAACTGCACGATCTTCTTTAGAAAAGAAAATGTCACATTTAATGGGGTATTTGCTTCTGGAATCACTGAGGGGTTCTTCCCTTGATCCTGCTGTGTGTGTGCAGGCAGTGAGCAGTTTGGAGAGGTAGCATCTGCTCATTTGGGCTCAGGTGCTGCTTTGGTTTCCTGTGCTGGACTGGTGAGACCTTGGGTCTGCTCCTCCATCCTGGGCTCAGGGAATGCCAAAGCAGACACTGGGAAACAGGCCATGCGTTGTAACCAATGTGTCTGCACCAGAAAATGGCCTTTCTTGTGGGTGCTCATTCCTCTTTGTAGATGCTGCGAGTGCCTCAGCTGCTGGTGTCCAGCCAAATGCCTTCAGAGCTTTCAGGCCTGGGAGTGGGTTTGGTTAAACGCTTTAAAGTGCCACTTGTGGGTAACAACCCCGGATTTTATGGCTTGACTTAATCTTTTGGGGAGTCGAAGGTTTACTGCTTGCATTGATGGGTACATAGAAGATGCACAAGAGTGCTGATTTGCTTTAGGGGGTCAAAATTCCATTTTCTAAAGTAAATGCAATATAATTTTTTTGAGTCTTTTCCTGATTTTCTGTCAGTGTAAAACTAAGTTTTTAATACCCAGGGAGCACGCAGTGTTCTTCTCAAGTGCAGTTAAGCAGTCGTGAGCGCCCTGTGCTCTTCGGTGCGGTTACGGAATTAGGGAGCACGGTGAGGCTGTTCTGCAGGATGACTTTCTGTGTGGTCACAGGAGCCCATGTTGCTGTGCACCTTCCTAAGCTGGGCCTGAGCCTCAGTGTGGACATAACCAGGTTGTTTCTGCTTTGGTATCTCACCAGCTGCATTGTGCATGTTCCCTCCCAGTCATCACTGGCATTTGTGCTCTGAGGCACAGGGGTTTATGCCAGAGGCTTTGTCTATTTTACTTCATTCACACTGGTGAAAGTGTCGTCCACCCCTGTGACTTGTGGAGCAGGCAGCATTTCCCCATGTATCCTCATTCTGGCTCTTCACGTCTGCCTTCTGTTGGGTTTTGTAACTTAACATCATCTTCTTTCATATTAATAATCCTGTTGGTGTAACTGAGCTCTCTTGTTGAGCAGTAGCTGAAAGGACAGCTGAATGAAGGCATTCTGAAAGGAAACCATTGCTTTCACATCTCCATTATGCTACTCCTTTGTTGTAGTTTCTCCCATCTCCACATGAGAGCTGTGTTTCAGGGTTTGGTCTGGTTCCTGAAATGCAGCCTGACTGTTCTTGTGAAATAATACACGCATAACTTTGGGCTCTTCATAAAAGAAACCACTAATTCCCATCAGGAATGTGCACTATATGGCATGCATTCTGCATGCTGACATCTTAATATCCTCTGTGCTTGGAGAGACTGCAAAGAGCAGTCTGGTAATTAATACCCAGGGAGGTCTAATGGCCTTGAAGCAGTTGAAGAGACTCATGGTTCCTCCCTCCTTGTGTTGATGATGCTGTAGGTGACTTAGAAACTGCAGTGCTTGGGTCTGGGTTTGGATACACCCTTCTGGGGAGCAGAAGGGATGGAGAGGGCACATTTTCCTTCTGCCTTGCAGTTTATAGAATCGTTGTAGAGCCATGACTGGTTTTGCTTGGAGGAGATCTTAGAGGCCATCTGGTTCCAATGCCTGCCACGGGCAGGGGTGCCTTCCACTAGAGCAGGTTGCTCCAAGCCCATGCAGCCTGGCCTTGAACATTGCCAGGGATGTGAAGGTGCTTTTAGAGGGTGTTGTTTCCCCCCACCCCCCAGTAATATCTGTGTCATTAGATGCCTTGGCTTTGCTCACCTTCATGAAAAGGGGCTTCCTGCAGAGCAGAAAATTAATTCTTGTGGTAGTAAACTTACTCTGATGATAAATGGGCTTAAATTAGCAATTCATTTTAGTTGCAGGGAGTAATTTTTTGGCAACAGTTCTTTCCACTAAAGATTTTGGGGTGAAAGAGTGATGAAGTCCTTTTTATATTAAATTATACTGACTGGGTCTCACTGCTATGTGTTTGGGACCTTACAAGTGAGACAGCAGCAGCAGTTCCCTCTCCCCTTGCCTATTAACATGAGTTACTTCAGAAAATGCAGCGACTCCACAATGTTTAATCTTGGATCAAATGGCATTTGTTGGGCCAGAGCTCTGAAGTATTTACAACCCAAGTAAGGGAGAACACGGTCTGAAGCCCTGCATGGAGGCAGCTTTGGTTAGTTTTCACATGCTGTGTTTCGAACTCCCCGGTCAAACGTGTGAGGGCTCCAAGACTTAGGTTTTGGCAAAGAGCTTCATGCGAAGATCAAGCAGTGGGAAAGTGGAGGAGAGAGGAGAGGGCTTGTGCCTGTGAGTAACCAGGATGGGTACTGAGCCAAAGCACAGTGATTTTACATAAAAACAATTACAGGATGCAGACAGTTGGCTCCTGGTGGTGAATGCAGCAAGGAAACGGTGGGTAAGAAGGAGTGTTTGGATGGTGAAGGCTTGTCCTTTCTTCTCATCTGAGTAGTAAAACATTCAATTTTGATGCTTGCAGTGAAGCACCCAGCACTGGAGCACTTGCTGTCGCACTGAGTGATGGCAGTACATGATGCTCAAGTGGAAGGAAGCCTCTCATTTCCTCTATTATTCTAGGATGGAGGTGGCATCTGTAAGAAAGTGATATGAGCAGTGCAACACTTCTTGTTTTACAGAGCAGAAGTGAGAGAGCCTGATGCAGGCAGCTTGAAAATGGAGGGGCAGAGGATGGCTGGGAGAAAGGTGCTGTGTTCAGTCCTGAAATCCTGGTCCAGGGCAGTAGGAGGAAACTCTGTCATCATCAGGGCCAGGGTTTTACTGTGTCATGGGAAAGAAGGTTTGGAAATAGGTTTTGGTTAGTGCTGGGTTTAATGCAGCCGTTATTTTATGGCTTGGTATCTGTTTTGTAGGGATTGAATTCTTCTTTTCACCCAGAGGTTTCCTCGGAAGAGCAAAGCCTCACTCGGAGTCTGCAAAAGATGAAGATTAAAATCCTGTTAAAATGTGGTCTGTGCTTATGGCTTGAGTGTCCCAGAAGTGTGATTTATTCTCAACAGATTCAACATCTAGGATTTAATGAATTGCTAGATTTAAATGTTACATTCAGTACTTTGTCTTCCTCTGATCCGCTGGCTTAAGATTCAGCAAATCTGAAATGGATCTGTTCGATGGGCCAGGTTGAAGGGCTGGAAAAGAAGGAAACCAGATGAAATTGCCCCCAACTCCCTCCTTGGCAAGCTCCAGGGGTGAGGAAGCGAAGGGGCAGGCTGGACTGCCTGCGGTCCCACCTCTGGAGCCCTGTGGTTACAGGCGGCAGCATCTTAAGCTGTTTGCCATGGCCCTGGAATTGAGAACCATTTTCTCCAGCTTTAGGTGCCATCACGCTGACCAGGCTCATAAACCTGACCTCAGTGTGATGCTGGATTGTCCTCTGGCTCTTTTCCATGGCAGCTCCTTGATGGTGGAAGGGCAGTTTTTCCTTTATCATTTAAGTATTGATAACTAAAGAGCAGTCTGGGTGGTAAGTATTGATTTCAGTTCAGTTTGGACACTTTGTTATTCTGCCTGAAATGACCAAGCCTGGAACAGTCGGTCCCTGTACAGTGAGTGTGAGCTCATGAGCATCCCACTGCTCTGGTGTGTCCTGGGGTTCAGGGAGATGGGAAGCACTCTGCCTCTCCTAAAACCTCTCATGTTGGTATTGCTGCTGTTTGTGAAAACCAGTGACCCGTCCCCACTCCCCTTACCAACAGCAAACCCCCAAAGTAGATATAAGGTGGATAATAACCCCCAAAGTATATACATACATAAAGCAACCCCCAAAATATGTCAGGTGGATAACAGTGGCATCACTGGAACCCGGGTAGGTGGCTTGATTCGCTTCTTGACTCTGGCACAGTGAGTGCTCAGAGTCCCTTTGTGGTTTCTGGGGGGGGTGGTTGCTTTTCAGCACAGCAAATCGGAGCTGTAAAGCCTCAGCTCAGCAAAGCAAATTCCAGCTTTCAGGCTGGAATTGACCCTGGCCTTCGTAAAAGCAGTTTGAAATGCCTTGGCAGGCAGTGTGCTGGAGGAGAAGGATTTTGCCAGTTCCAGGTACCTCAGTTGGCATGTTCAGAGCTATCTGCAGGCTGCAAATCATGTTGTGAAGCATAGCATAGCTTTGGTTTTGCTGAGAGTGTTTCCAGTGTGTGTTCACTAAATGTTATCATAGAACCACAGCCTGGTTTGGGTTGGAAGGGACCTTAAAGCTCCTCCAGCCCCAACCCCTGCCACGGGCAGGGACACCTTCCACTGGAGCAGTTGCTCCAGGCCCTGTGCCCAACCTGGCCTTGAGCACTGCAGGGATGGGGCAGCCACAGCTCCTCTGGGCACCATGTGCCAGCGCTCAGCACCCTCACAGGGAAGAGCTTCTGCCCAAGAGCTCATCTCAGTCTCCCCTCTGGTAGTTAAAGCCATTCCTCTTGGCCTGGCCCTGCAGGCCCTCATGCAGAGTCCAGTTTTCTTGTTGGTCCCTTTAGGCACTGGAAGCTTTCATGTGGGTTTATGTGTTATTTTTTAGTATATATGAAGTTCCACTGGGAGGCTTTCACCTGCCTTCCGCAGCGTGTGTGCTCTGGACTGCGTTTTGTTCTCTTGAGCACTGCATTTTGGGAGGCTGGGCTGTGTCCTCCTGCCTTTGGGGCAGGTTTTCCTTTGCCTTCTCCCTGCTGTGCTCCCCGACTTCCAGCACACACACGTCCAGCCTGTCCATCAGCACTCTGCCTGGCTCCAAGAATCCCTGCCTTTTCTGAGCAGCTCAGCTGGGTGTGCGTGGCAAGTTTGCCTTCAGCTTGCTTCTTGAAGGCTGTCCAAAAACAATGGACGGGAGTGGATCGCTGCCTGCGGATTAAGCCCCAGACTTGCTCTGGAGAGGCCGTGGGAAAGAGGCCTCTGGGAGAAGAGCATGGCCTGGGTGGATGTACTGCTGTGGGTGATGGACAGGCTGGTGCTGGGGCAGCAGCAGCGAAGCACGTTCTCTTGGCAACAGGTTTTCGTCAGGATGGGCTCTTGCAGGTTCGCATCACAGGACGCAAGCACTCGTTCCAGAGGATTTTTGGAGGCTGGTGCCTGGCTTGTTGAGTTCCAGCAGACAGTGCCTTACAGCTGGAATTTGCTCCTTCACATACTGGCTTTCATTGAAATTCTTGTAGGAGTTGGTGTTGGTAGAAGTGAGGAGGGTGACAACATGTTTCTCTTGGCAGTGGTGCTGCATGTTCCTGCTCCAAGTGCTTGCGGAGCCAGGATGCCAAGGAAACCTGCCAGGTGCTTGGTGCATATGGAGCAGACAGAAATAAAAGAATGGGGGACAGCAGCCAAGGCCTTGGCACTTCGCAGGGTTCTTTAGGGCTGTGGCGCCGAGCAGTGCCCGTGGGACACAGGAGAGCCATGGGGTCACCCCCTGCAAGGGCCTCTGGAGGTGCAGGACCTCCCCTGCTTGCGCTGAGTTCGCAGCTTTCCAGGTCTGTGGTGGATGTTAGTGCTGCATCACAGGCCTACAGAATGGCCAGAAACCGTTCACCACCATTGCAATTCCAGGAATTCGAGGTTCCAGAAGCCTCTGAAATGACAACAGAGCTGCAACAGGGATGTGATTTTTTCCTGAAATGGCCATTCCCACTGATGATGTTCCAGCCCCAGCGGTTCTTCTGGAGGACAGAGGCTGGCATTTGCCTTCCTAGCTCATGAGCCCTCTATACTTAATGTCCCAGCAAGAGCTTGGGAAGGTGAGATTTTGCCATAGCAGAGGATTGTTCAACCCCAGGCTCTGCTCCCGCTGCTGCTGGCTGTGTTACACTGCTGGGGAGGGCAGAGGTTTCCCTGTTCAGAACTCATCAGTCTAGTTCTGATGGATCTTCCTATCTGCTGTAATTATTGTGCATGGCCAGTCTGTAGGGCTAAAGATGTTTGATGGAGTTGCTCCAAGAGTGTAAGGAAGGTGCTTGGATTTCATAGAATCTTGGAATGGTTTGGGTTGGAAGGGACCTTAAGTCTCATCCAGTTCCAGCCCCCTGCATGGGCAGGGACACCTTCCACTAGAGCAGCTTGCTCCAAGCCCGGTCCAACCTGCCCTGGATTTGTCACTGTTTGTAGCATTCACTGTATGAGCACCTGCATACTTTGGTACGCTTGCACTTGTGTCAGCACACCCGGTGTGCCTCTTGATCCATCTCTCTTTCCTCAAATGTGTTCCTCAGTCCTGTCCTTTGTGGTGTAGCAGTTTTAGGTGCTCAGAAATACTTGAAGCTGGAACATGGGGAGTGAGCCGTTCTGAGGGTGCATGCTGGTGTTCCCTGTGCCAGTGTTTGTGCTTGGGTGATCATGGGGTCACCTGCCTGGGGTGGAAACTGACAGCTTCGTGGGTGCTGGAGCATCACTTCCACTAATGGTTTGCTACCTAGAATCAGGGAAAGGGCTGTTCCAGACCACAGACAAGTGCTGTGGGCACTGGCAGAGGTTTGGTACCACTGTGGGGTTTTGTTGGTTTAAGGTGTGTGAAATTACAAGTATGCCTCAAGCAGTTTGCATTTGGGACTGCTAGAATAGCCTTGGTCCTCTTTGGAGGAGAAAAGACAACCAGAAACTCCTTTGTAGTGGTGGCGGGGTTGGTTCCTTCTGCTTCTTGTTCTGTGTGCTTTCAAGGTTGGCGCTGGTGTTTATGATCAGTGTTTGCATGGGCTTCGTAGACTAAAAAAAGCCCAAAAGGATTGTCATTGTAAATGCTTGATATTTTGCCAACTTCCAGGTTATGATTAGCCTCAAATGGGCTTCGTTTTTAGAGTATTTCTTTTTCTTATGCCCTGTATGCTGAATTGGGCTGTGTTTAACATGTTCATTCATTAGCAAAATGATATGTATATAGTGTTATATAAATCTGACTGTATGCAAATGTGAATCTTGACACGAGACTGTTGGAAGTGTGTTCTCTGCTGTCGACCTAACCCTCCTGTTCTGTTTCAGGGCAACCACTTTGACCAGTATGAAGAAGGACACCTGGAAATAGAGCAGGCATCCCTGGACAAGCCGATCGAATCGGTAAGACACAGACTTACAGCATCAGCAGCCACCAGCAGTTAGGCCGTGATCGGATGGTACTTGATGTGAATGCAGTCAAATGGGCTAGGTGTGGGCATCTGTCTGGCAGTACAGGGTTAACTGTGTGTGGTAAATTGCATGCAGAGCTGCAGTGGGCCCGGGATTTAATCAGGAATATAATCTAAACTATAGGTGACTAAAGTTTAGCTCAGCACAGTATTTTGGAAGTTATTTAAAATAACACATTCATTCCTAGAGATTTCTTTGAGGCTTTTATACTTTGAAGAATCAGTTCAGGTCGTAAGTGGACGTGATAGAGCAGTGTAGCAAAATGTAGCTTGATCCGTTTTTAGTTTCTGTTTTTGGGAAACTGGTGTGTTCAAGTGTTAGAATGTCACCTGCAGGATGGAAGCACGGGTGCACAGCAGTGCAGGTGTAGTGCTCCTTCCCCCCGAGTCTGAAACTGCTCCAGAGTTTCTGTAAAGTACCACTTGGAGGTGTGGAGGGCACAGCCATAAGATGGGGAAAACCAAAGTTCTCTTTAGTTTTACCTTTTTAAGCTTTTTAATTCTCTCTTTGCAAAGCACCCTCTGCAGTCTTAGGCGCAGTAGCTTGTTCAGCCTAAACTGGACCTGAGTTTGGCGCTTGGCTCAAGCCAGCTCTCATCTGCAGTTTCAATATGAGAGCAAGAGAACTCACAGTGAATACTGGAGGGTCACTTAGTGGTGTCCTGCTTAAGACTTGATTTATGTTAAGAAAGTATGAAGTGTTCCTTTGCCCTGTTAATAACTGAAGTTCTCTGTTTAAGTTTCTTCACGTTAGCCCGCTCTTAGAAGAAACTTAGCCTTAGCTAAAGGTGGATAGGTGCTTTTCATTCGTGTGTAGGTTGGTGTTGTGTGTGTTTGTGTGCGTGTTAGATGTTTACCAAAAAAAAACTTACACAACTTGGGGTGTTCGACGTTTTTCTTCCGCAGCAGTTGGCCCATATTAGCTAAGCAGCCATGATCTGGTTTGTATTGCACGGTCTGCCTTTTTAATTTCTTCTCTAGGGTTTCCTTTTCCCCCTTCTTATTTCTGTTCTTCTGGTCCAGTGAACACTGCATATAGTACCTACTGTCTAAATGTGCTGGCATGATGCTAGATCTAGGCATGGCAGTAATTGATGACGCATGAGATAATGCTGCAGAGATGGGAATTTGTATTCAGTGTTCTCCTGAATACGTCAATCTTACCTTGTGATATGGGGATTTTCATTAAAATGCCAAGCTTGTTTCCTTGTGTAAAGATAATGGGAAACTCTTGTTGGGAGCCCACTCCCTGGAATGAGCATTTCAAAGTCATTCTGAAATGTCCAGACTAAATGATTTCTAGCAGTGTTTTCCCAGAGGAGTAAAGAGGTCCCAGGTTCCATCTCTCTGGTGGTGTGAAGAGCGAGATGCCCACAGCTGTATGTAAAACATTACCCACGCAGAATCTGCAGGTGTAGTACTGGTTGCAGCTTGATTAATGTGGAACTGCAGCTCAAGAATTAAATTCCTTGAAGGCCTTAATATTTTATTAATTTCTATCTCACCGTTCAGCTGTCAGGATGTTATTAATCTTTACAAGTTTTTGGTAGGCTTAACATGTATAGCTCAGCCTGAGGGCTCCGTGTGGGAGCAGTTGGGTGGGAAGGACAAGCAAATGGCTTGCCAGGAGAAAGAGTTAAGACCTTAAATTGCTCTTACTGTAAATCCGTTCTTTTTCCACTCTTCTTTTGTCTGAAAAAGGCATTTCAGGAGGAAGCCCCCGCCCGGGACATGAGCTCTCGCAAAGAGCTGCCCAACTGAGTAAATGTATGCACTGCCTGGTCACAGCAGCTGTGCTCCATGGTGGAGCATGCTTGTGCTGGCTTTGTGTGCTAGTCCCACAGCTGAGAAGCTGTGACTGCTGCACAAGGAGGTGTTGGTCCCATGAACAGCCCAGTGTCAAGCTGCAGGCAGAGACAACCTGGTCACTTCTAAGTTTGATCTTCATAGGGTCTTCACTAAATAGATTTTATTGATTCTGTAGCTGGAAGCGCGAATTACTTTATCAAGTTTCCTGACACTATGAAAACAGTTTTGCTTCCGCACTGTTCACGACCAACATGCTTTTAGAATGGGCAAATGACAGACGTTAGCAGAAGGGGTTTAATGTCAGAGCTCAGGGGTGCACCTCTCCTGCAAGTTTTTGCAGCAGGAAAACAGTGTTCGTGCTCCTTTTTCTGCCTTGTATTTTCTGCTGTTTGCTCCCCCCCCAAGTGGGTGACATCCTTGAGCTGCAAAGGAGAGGGAAGGAGTAAGGGCAAGTCTGTAATTTGCAAATACCACACATCTAAATATTTGCAATACTAACAAATTGTTTTATAATCCTTACCCAGTTCTCTGTTAGCAATTCAGATGACCTTTAAAAAGGAATCTACTCAGAGGAATGAGTAAGAGCCTGTGCTTCACATTATGGAAATAGTTTGGGTGACAAATGGCTTTGTGTGAGGAAGGGTGTTTATAACAATGGCAGAAGAAAGCGCTTCCCAGTTAAAAGTTTAAAGTTTGGTTTTCCTGGAGGCTGAGAGTGGATTAAGCATATTCTAAATGTGCTGCTTGCAGCTTCTTGCATCTTAGTCACATGGAAATGCTTTCAAGACTAAAGGTAGCTTGCGTCTGGAAATCCCGGGGGCAGAGGGTGTCACTTGGAGCCTACGTTTGACAATCACCACTGAAGTGAGATCCATCTCTGCAGCATTATCTATTGAGAGGTGCTGACTGTACTGCTACAGCATGCAACTCAAAGGTGGCTGGAAAATAGGTTTGGGAGTCTACAGATCATTACAATGTTGAAACATGTCCTCAGTTAGTGTTCTAGTGGTGGTGTTCCCGTGGAAATCCTGCTTTGGACAGCTTGTTTAGGCCAAAGATGGCTGGACTGAAACAGGCAATAGAACCAAAGTACGCTTAGGGAAAACAGAGCTGACAGGAGGTAGTGGATGTGCATTGTCCAAGCCAGAAGCCAGCTATTTGCCAGTACGACACTGAAGAACGTATTTCCTATCAATGGGCTCTTCGCAGCCGCAAATACTGATATTCCCCCCACTCCCAATAACCATTTTTTGGTCTGGTTTGAAGATGCTGCACTCCCACTGGCTTTTCACGTCAGTGGAGCCACTGGTGGCTTTGGCACATCAGAGCACTGAACCCTCTTTAAATTCAAGAGGCTGCATGCATCTGCTTTAAAGTATTTGAAGTGCACTGAGCCCGAGCAGGAAGTCACAAACTATTGCAGCTTTCAGGGAAACCAGATTGTCTTCACATTAATTCCTGATTTATACTTGTTATTGAGCCCCGTTGCTGTGAGTTCCTGGTTCTCTCTGTCCCAGCAGTACAGCTCAAGCAGCAGAGAGCAGCTCTCCCTTAGAGCAGCCCCATCCCCACGCAGGCAGTGTGCAGGGGCAGGGGGTGACCCAGGCTGTCACCAGTGCAGGTTGGAGGCCAGATTGTGAATCACCCACTTACTCTGGAGCTTGTTAGCTTGTTCTTGTCATAACTAACAAACAGCCTTCTCCCGCCCATCCTGCTCAGTTACACAGGGAGGAGCTTGAGCTGCCTGAGGTTTCAGGCTGTAGTATGATGCTCACAGGCTGCTGTAGACGACCACGAGCTGCAGCTGGGTTTGTTGCACTGTGTATCTGTACAGATCTGTGGACTCCACTAGTTCCAAAGTGTCATTTGATGAGGCTGCTGATTTGACATTTAGCAGTAGCCATATGTGGACAGCGCTATAAATAATGTGCTTCTTGAAGCTGAATGGTGTAGCATTACTATTTGGCTTTTCTCTCTAGTCTTCATTGTGTCATCTGTAGTGAGCTATAGGTTTTGTTTTGGGAATCTTTTCAACCTCTTGTTTGCATGGGTTCACCCAGTAGCATCTGATCCTTGCTTATAGATTCCTCAATACACAGTCAGCACAGCTTACAATCCGCTCAAGAGATGCATGGCCCTGCAGTGCTGAGATGAACAGTGTGAACACATGTGGGTGATGTGGGGGTCCCACAGAAAACCTGGATCAGGCAAAACTGGTGTTTTGGTTTATCTGTAGCACAGCTCAGTCCATTCACTGTGGGTTCTGTCCCACTTACACCATCATCAAAACCTTCCAGTTCCTGCACACATCTTGCCATTGTAGGCAGGTTTTTTCTTTGTCAGAGAGCGGGGCTGGGGCAGCCTGCAGGAGAGAAGGCTCCTGAAGGGGAGACCTCAGAGCAGCTCCAGTGCCCAAAGGGGCTGCAGGAAAGCTGGAGAGGGACTTTGGGCAAGGGATGGAGGGACAGGACAGGGGAATGGCTTTAACTGCCAGAGGGGAGACTGAGAT
>JAOEHY010002544.1:0-28044 GCA_025447955.1 Psilopsiagon aurifrons | reverse complement strand
ATGTACATAATGAATACAGGAAAAAACTCCACTGCCAGCTAGAGGAAGAACACTCCTAAATTACCACTATGCTATGTACCCGGCTAAAACACGGACAAAAATCTATCCATTTGCAAAGGTGGAAGGGGACAAAAACATAAGGAAATATTTCCATTTTTAAAGAAAACTTTTCTAAATGGTTTCAGAATTGAGCATGGAAAGGAGAAGACACAACATGGCAAATACAACAGTGTTTAGTGGCCAAACTCCCCTCTTTTGACCATTCCCTAAAGAACTAGCTCTAGTAAAAGTCATCTATCAGCAAGAATGGAAGTGTGGTGGAGAAATTTGCTATAAGCAATAAGAAGGGATATTGGATGGCTGGAATTTGTGACTGCCAATAATATGGACATTTCTGATTTGTTCTTTTGTCATTCCTAAGGCAGACTTATGAAGACCCAAACTCAGCATGTCTGTTGGGCAGGTCCGTGTCGTCATCTGTGGGCAGTCAGTGGTCATTGATGTATGAGTTCTCAGCAGTGCTGGCCATGGTATTGACTGACCCCTTCTGCCTTCAGTGTCAGCCAGTTCATTAGCCCAAATTAGTCTAGTTCCACCAAATCTCATATTAAAATGGAAAAATTCTGTGGTTATTTGTTTCAAACTGTGAATGTCAGTGCATAGGAAGCTGCGGGCTGACTCTGTTGCATGATGAAGGAGGAATCAGTTCAAGTCACTGACAGTTTTTATGGATACTGGGTCCTCTGCCCTTCACATTTCAGTAAAGAGATTCATGAGAAGGTGTTCATAGGAAAAAAAACAAAACCAACTGAGGCTGAAATTCTAAATGTATCAAGAGTTAGTGCTAGATTGATGGAAATTCCTAATAATGACGTTGTGCAGTTAAAGTCAGAAAATACTGACACTGGACTCAATTTACATCATCTTTAATTGGCTACTGAGAATCTGTGGTGCAAGGTGGGTTTCATTGTCCTGAAAAGAATTGAAATGCAAATACTAGCTGGAATTAATGATTGCTGTTTGTTCTGTCTCATTACACAGATCTTAACACATGCTCCTTAATTATTTGCTTTAAGCATTTTTTTCCCTTCAATAAAGAAATACTTCATTTTGATATCACCATGCATATATAGACTGCGGTGCATAGCTTTAAGATTTGCAAAGCATCAGGGTGTGATAATACAGTGCTAGAACTGCTACAGACAGATAGGAATGTTACTCTGTCATGGCTGTTGGCTCTTACCAAACACATGGAAAACTAATGCAGACCATCATTCCCAGCGACTAGGGAAGGACAGCAATACTGTATCATCTTAAAAAGGTCATCATGTAAATAAATCTTTGGTGAATATTGCTTAGACCTCAAAAGTTTATCATTACAACATTATAAAACTTAATATGCATTTATCATAACTACAAGAGAGCTAAAATAAGATCTGAATTTATGTTTGCAATACAACCAGGTTCCTGTTACGGGTCTCTTGAATCTGTGCCACTCCACTGGAACTTCTCATACCATTGGAGGCCCATAATAATTTACAAAAGCCTTGAAAGTAGGTGAAAACTATCATTATTATTTGAATCACACATGCATATACATGCCTGCAGTTGGCAGAGGTGTCTCTGCCGGCTGGTGGATGGAACTGGGCAATGACCCCTGATGGCTGTTAGGGTGTAATTAGAATGCTTATAATAGTAAAATGAACGCTTTTTGTAAAGCAATAACTTTTTGATTATGAGCATGCTAAGTATTTTATTTATGTATCGTTATCCCTGATCTGCAGCTATTGAGCTGAAGGAGGATTTCACATACTTTTCATTTGAAAATTAAGGCTCAGCGCTGTACAATTGATTCATAGCTTTTTGAATCCTGAGTGTTTTGCTGGGGAAGAGCGTGGTGCTGTTGCTTCTATAGAGAGTGTGTATCTGTAAATATTTGGAATCTGTGAAGCACTTTCTGAGGTTTTCAGCTAGTAAAACTTCAGTTAAGCTAGTAAAGACTTGGTTATTTCAACTACAATTGATTGAACTTTAGTCCCTGTATTTGAGAATGGAAGGATCATGGAATTATGGAATTGTAGAATATCTCATGGTGGGAGGGACCCATGGGGATCTCTGGGTCCAGATCCCTGCTTCTCGCAGGACTACCTTAAACTAAAACATACGACTATGAGCATTGTCCAGACACTCCTTGAACTCTGATAGGCTTGGTGCATGCATGACTGCTTTCTTAGGGAGCCTGTTCCAGTGACCGACCACCTTCTCAGAGAGGAATCTTTTCCTAATGCCCCATCTGAACTTCCCCAGACATTGCTTCATTCTATATCCTCATGTCCTGTTGTAGGTCATCAGAGAGAGGAGATCATCTCCCCTCTGCTGTCCCCCTTGAGAACAGTGTATACTGTGATGGGGTCACTCCTCAGCCTTCTCTTCACTAAGCTGAACAGCCAAATGACCTCATCTGATCCTCCTAAGTCTTGCCCTTGAAGGCTTTCACCATGTTGGTCATCCTCCACAGGACATTCTCTAATGTCTTCGTATCCTTCTTACCTTGAGACACCTAAAACATCACACAGTCTTCAAGGTGCGTTTGCATCAGTGTGAGATGACTTGGGTCACCCTATAATAGCTTTGTAGGGTTTAACTCTCATGCCCAAGAAGTGTTGGTGTCATTTGTGAGCCATAATGTACTCTTAGCTCTGGCAGATAAGATAACAAAACCTGCAGGAGATCTGTGCCTTTCCGGAGAAACTGGTGGGATATAGGAGTGCAGTGATATGGTTGCAGCATTGGACTCCTCTAAGAAACACCCAGCCATAAAGCAATACAAGAATATACATCCTAGCATGTGTAATAGAGTAAACAACTGATGTCAGCAGTTCCTGGTGAAAGGCAGTTATTCAGCTTCTCCTGAGTGTGTTGAATAGAATGTGCCTGATTTTCAGTGAGAAAAGGCTAACTGTTCCATCTATTCCAGCTGGCCTGGTATATGAGGTACTCATCTGATCACCCGATACCTTATTGAGCTTCTCTTAGATGGCAAAAGCTGTGCTGATACACAGACAGGTTGATTCTCAAAACCAGGATGCTATGCTAGTCATGGTTCAAATCCAAGGCAAACTCCAGGTGTGTTTGCAAAGGATGGATTAAAATTGCCAAAGTAAAATTGGAGAAAGCTGCACTTGTGAAATGCTTTTGAGGTTTCTTCACAGTGACTGTTCTCAAGTGGTTGTAGAGTGTGTTCCACTCACTAAAACTGATATCATTTTATTTCCAAAAAAGAATACAGTTGGAATAAGAAATCAGAATTCTGCATTGTAACCAACTAAGACTCACAAATAAGAAACATTCAGTTTGCCAGCTCACAAACCCATTGTGATTGTGGTGTATCTACGTAAGCTCTGTAATTATGAAGGTCTAGCTTATTAAGCACATTGGGAAATTGGCTCAATTGTTTGATTTGGTAAAAAATTACATGCTACATTTAATCAGCCCTCCTTTAAGGAACAGATGTCATTAAACACCACTTAATTAGCTGTTCCTCCATCCCCACTGTGTGAAAAATTGTATCCTTGATGACTACAAAACATTTTTAAGGTCAAATGTGGTGAATAAAAATATCATTGAATGCCCTCTGGTAATAGTCTACATAAAAGTGCAGTTCATTTGCATTAATTGAAAAGATAGCTCGGTATCACAGTTAATCAGAAGCTGATGTCTGTGCTGTACAGATGGAGAAGACCTTCTAGAGTTAAGCTTACTTTATTTTTTCAGTTGTTTATAAGTCTGCTAATTTGTCACTGTAGATAGATACAAAAATACCTTCTTGCCCTCTTAACTTAAGATTCCTGCTTTCTTCTACACCAATGTGCCACGTTTGGTGAGAGGAGAAAATGACAGTAAAAGATAGATAGGAATTGACCATCTTGAATCAATAATGATTTTTTGTTTCTCTTTTTTTTTTTTCTCTGTAACTAACATGATTTCTCCTCTGGTTTTGGCATGATATCTGATATATATATAACATTCTTTATCATTCACTCACTAAAACCTTTCGTGCCTATTTACCAGCTCTTAACTTCTCCCTGCTACACATATGCAATCTGTGCCTGAGACTCCAGCCTGGTTACTTCATCGAGACCTCTGAATGTTGCTCCTTTCTAGAGTAAAAATCTGGTCAAGAGCCAGATTTTTGGCAAGCTCCAGTGAAGCAGTGGAATGATCTGACTCACTGGTGTCACCCCTTGATATATAAAACAAAAGAGAAGAAAAAGATGAGAGAGGAGCATCAGGTTTTATTTTTAGCTAGGAAGCTATGGCAGGTGTTGTGGCTTGTGGCAAAGATTTCATCTGCTCTCTAAGCAAACTGCGGGAGGGATGTCAGCATGATCCCTGGCAAGAACTGCAGCATAGACCCTAGCAGACAGTCAGATTTCCTTACCTATTAAGAATGAGCTCATCATTACCTGAGAAATGGACCAATCCAGTGTTTCACTGTGTCATTTGGTTTCACAGGATGCACACACACACAAGACCGTTTTTCTTCTGAATATATACCTAGTGACATAACCAGTAGGAAAGTGAGCTTGCCAGGGGTATTGAATGGAAGACTTCTCCCTAATGGGACATACTCAGTGGCTTTATTTCTCCCTTGAGCTAGGAGTGGATAAAAATATGGGAAGAATGACTTTATTCCGCCTTAATGCCTCATGTATTTTGGGATTCTACAGGGACTTTCCTAACTTAGTATAAAACCAAAAAATCCCAAATCCCCCACACCTGGAAGTCTTGCTATAGCTTATGCTTTTCAGTGCCCTTGGAGTTTAGGGTATTTGAGGTTATGCTCATATGTAAGTCTTTAGTAATAGTGCTATGGGCTGGAGCAGAGGTTGTACCTTCCTGGCTCCATGTCAGGGAGGCTGATGGTATAGCAGCTGTCCTTAGAGGGGTCTGCCTCTTCCAATTTCAACTGACTGAAAACATGTTAGTAATTGAACAACTATATCTGTGTGGATCATGGTTATTCTTGGATCTTTTGTTATGAAAACAGAATGATTCTTTGTATCTTGGAGAAATATCTTTTTACCATGTATGCAATCATCGGATCTTCAAAAGATGGTTTTATGGCAGTTTCCTTTCTCCTGTGTAGCTTCTCATAATTTATTTCAGCAAAGTTGAATGATAATGTTAAAAGATGAAGTAATCTGAATGGTGAGTTTTAAAGCCCCCTCAAATATTGGGGCAGGTTTCCTAGAGAGGTGGTCGCTGCTTCAAGCCCATCAGTATTTAGGAAGATTTTGAACAATGCCCTTAATAACATGCTTTAACTTGATTAGGATGAAGCCCTGAATTGGCCAGTCGGTTGGACTAGATGATCATTGTAGATTCTTTCCAACTGGACTGTTCTGTTCTCTTCTGTTCTGATATAACCTAACCTGACCTAACCTACCCTAACCTAACCTACCCTAACCTAACCTAACCTAAAACCTAACTTAATCTAACTTAATCTGATTATTGCAATCTGTTGAATAAAAATAACAAAAATGAGCAGCTGCCAAAAATATGCATTTTCTTTGTAAATTCAGAAGTCAGAATTGATAAACCAAACAACCAGCAAATAAAATCAATGTTTCTGTAAATTAAGCAACCCCCAAAGGAAATTAGGTCCTGTTTTAGTTACTTTCCTGTTTTAGTTACTTTTCTGTTTTCTTGTCATTACACAACTTTCTTACAAACACATATGACAAAAAGAAACTGCGGAGGTTTTGTTTTCAAAGGCAGAACAAGGTTTAGTGCTCATAGTTCTGTTGATAGCCTAAGCAGTAATATTCTCTCAAAGTCTAGAAGTAGTGCCTTATTTTTGCAGTGATAATGAATATATTCCTGAAGTGGAGATCTAGGATTGAAGGGTGGGAGAGGAATGCTACTAGGACATTATTTATCTAAAGGTTATATTGTAATGTATATTATAAATATCAATATATTCCTTTTTCATCAAAGTTGAAGGATGCGTTTTAAGGAAACACCAATCTTTAATAAGTATATGACCAGAGGTCACACTCTCCTTTCATCTCCTAATGAAGCTGTATGCCAGGCACACTTTTGCCAAGCAGGCAAGTTGATCTCAAATATTCTTCAGGCTCTTAAAGGGCAAAGGTCTAGCCCCTGAGTCTTTGTTATCTGTTGAGCTCATCTGAAGTTAGCGGGTTCCTTTAATCAGGTCTTTGGTTCTGCTCCAGTGAAATTCCCCTAAAAGACTGTAAAAGGAGTGTTTCTCACTCATCTCTTAAAAAATAACTAAGCATGAACTCGGTAATGTTAAATCATAATAGATTTCTTTTTCAGCAGCAGAGTGCCTCCAAACTGTCCCCCTGGTCTCATGATCATGAGCCTTTGAATGTCAGGAAATAATACTTAAGGCCAAAATATTATGAGACTTAATAATGAAAATATTTGTGGTATGAACTCGCTCCTGGCTTTTTACCTTTCTTTAATGTTTCTTCTCTCTTTTCTAATGGCATCTCTTTTTTCCCCCTTGCATATGCAGGCATTGCAAGCTTATTTGGATAAGTTGGGAGCAAACACAACTTTCATGTAGTAAACTCCTCTTTCTGATTTTTGTACACTTGTGGGCTGTGTTTGGGGTTTAGTACAATAAAAACATTTGATTTCAGAAATTGCCTCAAAAACTCTGCTCCGCTGTGCTCTGTGGACACATTCTTTTGTTGCACATTTTAAAACTACAGCAGAAGCATTATTTTTATGCAGTATATTCATAAAAGTGATTATATAGTAAAATTACTACATTATTTCATAGACATATGTAAGTATGTATGTACACAGTATTGGATCTTATCTGTATGGCAGTGTTCACCTAATAAAAATCATTAAGATTTTTCTAATATTTTGGCAATTTATTCTTACAAGGAATTTGCACTAGGAATATTTCTCTTTACATTCTACAGCTTCCATAATAAAATCAATATATTTTGTAGATTTCAACTTCACTATTATAATTTCTTATTATATCTACACACTTCCCTCCCCACTGCATCAGATTATTTGATGAGATGGTGTTTAGTTAAAGAAATGCTTCCTCATGTCCAGTGTGACCCTTCATCACTGGACTGTCTCCGGTTTCCCAGCATTATCTCATGCTGTCAGGCTCTTGGTTATTAGGAGCACAGACAAGGAATCACTGTTGCAGGTGCGTTACCGAAACTCTGAATCTCTGTTAGCTCAGAAAACAGTGTTTTGTCACATTGCTCTGGATCACTCACAGCTACGCTGAGGGCCACAGATAAGATATTGCTGTATTTATAACTGCCTTTGTAGAGCCTTTTTATCTGTGTTCATAAAGTACCTGCAATGCTGGTTCCTTGTCTGCGCTCTTAATAAACAAGAGTCTGACAGTATGAGATAATGCCGGGAAACAGGAGACAGTCCAGTGATGAAGGGTCAGACTGGACACAAGGAAACATTGCCTTTAACCAAGCACCATTTCATCACTTAACCTGTCACATAACTCCAGGACATTCTGCTTCGGAAAAAAACAGAAAAGACCCAAACCAAAACCATCCTTTCTGCCTCCAAAACCAAGACCCTCTATGACCTTCTGTCATGTTGTTCTCACAGACTAGCAAGTATCAGAAAAACCCATGTAATTCATTTGTTCCGTCATAACCAAACTGATCCTCCATTCCCGTGTTGATTCTGTCTATTTGGGGGATAGTCACTGTGTTCTCATTCTATAAAAAATCCTTTTTACAGTGGCAAACAGCTGATTTATGTTCTTTTTATTTTAAGAGCTGCAGTAGACTCAAGGCTGATTTATCTTGGCTGTATTAATATGGGCAACATCACTTGGTTTAATGATTAAGTATTCATGTCTGGATAAAAATTACTTTCTTTGCTCTAGATAATAACAGATTATTTTTCACCCTTGCTATATGAGAATTATGAAAGATAGTTATTCCTTTAATCTCCAGCATATCTTGCTCTGAAAGGGTTTATGCATTTAATTCTCCTGGTTCAGGAAAAAAGTGATCTTTTAAGACAAACTAGGATGAATCTATAGCTGCTGTCAGAAATCTTTCTCCTTTTTAAATATACTTTAGAAGAAAGAGAAAAATGACACAAAGACAGAACATTTCTTCTGCCTTGTTTTCTCAAAAGTTGAATTCAAGTGGGTACACAGATCTGTGGAGGCCATTGAAAACGCCTGTTTGCTCAGCCAGATAGATGAATATCTATTTGCTCAGCCAGTATATTTCATCCTGCTCTGTTCAGTATCCAGCCCTTCAGTGAACAGATGAATCTTCCCTCCCCAGAGCTGTCTGGTGAGCTAGCCTTGTTGACAGGCTCTGAATTAGACTTCAGAAAGATGGGAGTTCAATTCTGCTTTGAACTATGTGAAAATTCTGTAGCTTTGAAAACTTCTTGTAGTCTCTACAGCTGTTTTTCACATGTAGAAATTAGGGTAAATCTACCCTGTCATGTGGAGAACTTCTCTACTTCTGCTTATGATGAAGAGAATTGCATCCAGTTACAAAGCTGACTTGATCTCTGGTAAAAGGAAACCAGAAGTAATTCAAGTACAGATATCTCCAATGTAGGCAAGGTGAATTTTACCCACAGTTCAGGTCTGGATGAATGTCTGGATGCTGTCAGCCAGTTCAGTAGGTTGCTTTTAGAAACTGATTTTCTTCAGTAACAGCTGATGAAATCTGCTCCTTCTGCTTTGATTGTCTTTATACTGTATCTACTCTCATACAGGCAGGAAGAACAACCAGTTCTTCTTTTGCTTACCTGAGAATTGGCATGTGTTCAGCCACACAGTGCATATGCAGCCTCTCCGCTCCAGTGTAGTAAGTAACTGCTGATGCATACTGATGCATTTACCTCATGAATGCTTGGCTAAGTATCTCCATCTTACTGCTACTTATGGTGACCAAGATGACATCATCTATGCAGTTTAAAAGTAAAATAGTATATCAGGGATCTTTGCACAGGCAACAACAACCACCTTAAATTCAGGGCTTTCTCTCCAAATTAGGATTTTTTCCCCCTTGGGCACAATATGTGGCTAATCGTAATATGGCCTACTGGTTCTTGAATTGAAGAAAGGTCATTGTGGAGTGCAAATGCTGTTGGTGACATACTGCTATATTAAACTTCCAGATGTCAGTCTTGGCAGAGGAAGCCATCAACAATTCATGACACTATAAAAACATTTTGTTCTTGCCGATCCATTTATGACGAAGTATTAGGTAATGCAATATAAGATTAACCATAAATAAATCAAAAATACAGATATACTTGTGTGAATTATGATCACCACTAATGGCATTTGGGGAAGAAAAAGCAAATTCCAGTTCTGACTAATGTCTCTTGTTGCTCTTTAAGGTGTTTCTGAGACACTCTGAAGGCCACAGTAGCAGAGTAGAGCTTCAAGGGAGCAAATGATTGTGCTTGTTGGGTAACCACGCTGGAGACACCCTCCAACATATTTGTTCTTCCTTTATAAGAAGACTCATAGGAGCTCTGGTGTGATAAAACCACTGACCCTCCTGTGACAGTGGAATTCGGTGGCTGCTCAGCATGAGAGGGGGGTGGACCAGCCAAATTCTCTTGCTTCTGAAGGTCCAGCATCCCACCCACCCAAACTCCACTTAGTGCCCTAGCACAATAATCTCTCCTAGTCAAATGCTAGTGGAGATGCTGCTCAAAACCTTATCAACCACAGTTTGTTCCAAATTGATTTTTCTCTACCAGTGGAGAGGAGAATATATGCTAGATAACCAGACCCATCTTCAAGCAAATGTAACCTTCTAAAAGGAACTTGTTAACAGATAGCCAGCATTTTTTTCTGATGCTATTTTCTTTCAGATGGATACCCATAATTAGAACAGAGAGATCTTTTTTTCAGGGCTAATCCATTTTGTAGGAAATGAAAAAGCGCAGTTAAAAAATGATTAATATTTCTAGAGAACAGGCTAAAAAGGATTTTGAGCTGCAATATTTAAACTTGGTGATTCATGATAGCAGAATACTGAAACTGCATAAAATGTGCTCATCTTTTGAACTTGTTTTGCTAGCATCTCAAATGATGGATTCAAACATCTTCATAATCCACCAGTTTATTGTAATCTCTTCTCAGTGTTCTGGAAGTGATATTATTTCATTGCTTTATTTATTATTATGAGTAATACATTGAAAAGCAGGTGTTCTGTTGACCTTAAGCTCTGAAAAAGCAATATATGAGAGAGAAAAAGCAGTAGTTGGAATTAATTACAGACATAGACATGATGGAGGACTCTCTGTCAGTGTATATTGGCATAGTCCCTTCGAAGTCAATAGAGTAAGACCAGTTTACATCAGCAGAGAAGCTGATTTAACAGGCATTGGAAGAAGATGTGTTGGAATTTTCAGTAATGTGAAGAGAGAGGGAGAGGACTAGAAACAGCAGACTGCTTGCTATTGCATTTGTATGTATGCTGCTAACCTTCACACCTCTTTGTGTAAGCACTGCAAAAGTACCTTTTTTTAACATGTGCAGGAGAGGATATCATCTGAGGGATTTAGCATGATTACAAAGCTTGTTGAAACCCAGTCATGGTGTCTCTTAAAATGGTGAAGCTCTTCTTCTTGAACATCAAAGTACATCAAAGTGTTCCTATGCTATGGAAGCTGGTTAAACAGATTCAATAGTTATCTTGTAATAAGCTTTGAAAAAAATACCTATGCATAAATGAGGCAGGATATTTAGCATCATGGGGACTCTTCTAAAGTGATATGAACAAATAGTAGGTCTAGTTCTTAACTTGCCTTTCATTTTACTTTGGTACTTCACTGACTTCAGTGGCGATGTGCTAGATTTACACCATGTAAGGATAACTCAAAACAGGCATTGTAAGGGGAAACTATCAGATTATTTCTGATAAATTGCTGAAGAGCAGTAGGGAATAATGGGATACTGACCTTCAAATATTAGTAGAAAAGTAGGCCTGATTTTGGTTCCATTCTGTGAGTCAGAGTGCCTTTTCCCTTGCACTTTACAATCTGACTACAAGGAAACCTGCTTAGCCTGGAGTTTTTGGTGAAAAACTATTTTTATAATGCAATGACTCATGCCGCCTGTTTCATATAAAGTGTTATTTTATGCTAAGCAAGGGGCTCAGTGTGGCAGTCTGGGTGCCAAAACTACCTAGAGAATATAGAGCAGTAGAAGGAGAACTTGTCCTACAGCCAAACTCAAGACTCCTTTATTGGAAAGAAAAATCTTTGAAGAACACTGCATTAAAAATCAAAGTTGAAAATTATCTGTTCTTACTTATTTTATTCTTCTTCTTCAAGCATTAATGACATTGGCAGAAATCCAAATGCTTACATTGCAGTTGGAGGAATCTCTACTCTTTCCTCCTGTGGCCATATGAATACAGAACTGGAGATGATGCCTGAAGTGATTGATCTGGTCCTCTGATGTTCTGGAAAGTTGCACAGAGCCACCTTTGCTATTTCAGAAGTCAGGGTTCAATGGAATAAAGCTAAATTGAAGGTAAGGATGGTGCTGTCTCTGTCCTAGGACAAGTTGGAGCAGAGAGAAGAGTGTGAGAAGGGCAAAGTGGCGCCCATGACCACAGAGGAAGAATGATAAAGTGAGGTGTCTGCCCCAGAGAGAGAGAGTCCTTGCTGTTCCATTCCTATGGAAGCAAAAAGCCAGACCTGACATGCAAGAAAGAAGTGGTCAATCTTAAATCCAATCTTTCATCCATATAGTTTCATCTTTTTCAGCATATGAAGGCTAATACCACTCTTGGTTGTCCAGATCTCCATCAGGCAAAAAGTCCACAGTGCCTAGCTGCGCAATCATCAGAAGAGTTTGCTTCCTTAGCTTCTTTGAGTCTTCGCTTTGCATTGCCAAAGAAATTAGTATGATCCCTCAAACAAAAGACTTGAGTTTTAGTATGCAGACCATAGATTTCTGAATAATTGTTGTGGAGAATGTAACACACAAATGGGACTGGATAGGGAGAGAGTACAAAAAGGAATGTGTCTACATGGTTGCCTGTAGATATCCATAAAAAATGGCTTCATTAGTCTCAATAAAATCAGCTGAGATTCACAGATTCCACCTAGCTGGAGACGTTGCTTTGTTAGTTTACATTCATAAGAGTGACCATATGTACAGCCTTTCTGCCATTTTGCATTTCCCTGATGTACCATGGCAATACATCATCAAAATACCATTCTCTGATAATGCATTGCTGTGTTATGCTGTTAAAGTGACTTTGCTTGATGACACAGTCAACTAATCCATCTTTAGAAAGATGAACTGTAACAGCAGTGGCCTCTCTGTCACATGTAAGGGAGTATGGGGAATAAAAGATGTAGTGGCAGGGGCTAAGGAGGAACATGAGGCTGAGAATGTTCTGGGACATAAAGCTCACATACCAGGAAATACATAGGAAGTCAATAAAAGGACATTAAATGGACTTGCAGGAAAGCATGTGGGTACTTCTTATCTCTGGTGCAGTAGCCTTAGCAAAGTCAGCAGCAGGAAGCACCATGAGAAAGTTCAGAGTATATTAAAATAATGGCTGTGAAACATATTCACGGGCGTGCAAAACACTGTATTCTTTTAAAACTAAGATAATACATTCAAGCTGCAGCCCAGGAAACCCAACTTCACATCTGGCTCAGGTACAATGTGTTTGGCATTGCAAACCTGCTCCTCCGGTGAGTTTGTCTTCATTCAAATGCTCTGCAGCACAGTAGTTCAGGGCAATTAGAAAGTTGTGCTGGGGATCAAAGAGACTCCCTGCTGCTGAGTTTCTGAGTTGTTAGCTGGGATGTTTGGGAAAAACTTAGTGATCTTAAAGTCAGGAGGCTCCTGCAGAAGAATGTGCATAAAAGATGCTACAGCAAGACACAGGGAGATTTTACCTTCTCCCTGTATTGAAAATAAACAAAACAGAATTCAGGAAGAGGAGCCATGCAATTCAATTCAAAGGCATATCCTTTTCTAAAAGTTGCTCAAAAAGTAATGTTTTCCATTGAAAACTGGATAACTCACCATTCTAATTCATTGCTATGGGGAGGCAGCGTGTCAATACTACTGGGTAGCTTTGTAGATTTAAGTATAGAGCTGGATCATGCTGTAAGCACAAATAACAATGGTATTTCAACAGCAAGAGTACAAATATGAGAGCTATCCAATCTATTTTTAAGGTTTAGTGTGACTCACTGAGGTTAGAGAAAATTGTACTGTAATGTTATCACACAATCAGACTCACTAGGGTAATTTTGCAGAGGCTTCTGAAGCAGCTGCACCGACAACTGTTGGAAGCAGGGACTTGTTCCAGCTAGTCCATTGATCTGTTCCTAGGTGACAGTTTCTTTGTGCCTACAAACAAATCCAGGGAAGCTGCAAAAGCTGCCTAAAGTGCAGACTGAGCAATGCTAAGCTTAGAGAATGGGGCTTTTCAATAGCTTTTTTCTCTCCACATGAGTTACCTCCATGGGGCAACATGACTAATAAATAATAAATGGCTAATTCTTAGGTCTTATGTAGCATCTCTTATTAGAGAAGCACTGAACACAGTGAAGGGAAGTCTTGCAGTGTGCCATTGGGACATAACATGTTTGACTGTGTACATTTCACAGCTTGCTAATTTTGTGCTTTTCCACTTAGCATAGTCCATAGTGTCCACTGGCTTAGAGCAGTCCCCTGCAGTTCTAGATGCCCTGTGAGCCCTGTGGTCCCTTCCAGCTGGGTGTATAATCTAAGTGTAAGGCAAATAACGATTGTGCACTGGCAGGTGGGAAGAACAGTAAACAATAGAGGAGCAAGCAGGGATTATTACACTTGAGTTGCCCAACTAAATTCCAAGTTTTCCTTAGGCATGCAGAATTTATGGCTATGTTTTTCATCAGCACTTGTCAACATGGTTATGGATTGGGAAATCAAAAAATTATGTCCATTGGAAATGCTGTTTATTTTATTAATATTTTTTTTCCCTACAAAAACCTGAAATAAGGGAATGATTTTTACTCAAAAGGAAGCTGCGGAAACTCCTGGAGAAAATAGCTCATTCTTTGCACCTTTACTTTTGGTAGGCTGTGACCTCGAGTGTATCTGCCGTTATGTAGCATAGTTAGGAAACTTGCTGCACAGCTTCCCATCTTCAAAATACAGGCAAGAAAAAAACTGGGGCTGTGAGAGGTAGAACCCATCCAGTGATGTCTCCTGCTGACACTAATGAGTCCATGGGGAATGTGCGCAACTCCACAGAGGCCAACATCTTTGTTGTGGGTCTTTCCATCAAGCTCAATTCCTTCAGTCACTCCTACATTTATTTTCCAGTAATTTTCTATAAGTTTTTCCTGAAAAGCCAACTTCCCATCACACACCTTTTCAGGAGTTATCTGTGGATCACGCCGTTTTGCTTCTCTTGAAAGTGTGTAAAAGGCTGTAGTGGAACATAAGGTGCTAAGCAATTGAAAACATAGCCCCAGCTATTTTGCTGTAGGTCGCTTAATGAGACTCTGTCACTTGCTGTAGCTCTGAGACAAAGGGTAAATGAATAGAGGCAGTTCATTGCTTGTATTTTGTAAAGCTGGAACAGAGCAGAATCCACAGCACAACAGAACACATTTGGGAAGACAAAGAATAAGGGACATTTATTACTAAACCCTCACTTACTATTATAACTCATCATAGTCTGTGTCATAGAAAATGTTGAGAAGTTCAGTGTGTTCACTAAGCAAATTATAAAGGTGCCTTAAAAATGTTTCCTATGGCCAGTAAAAACACAGTCTAGAAAGCTCTGCAATCATAAGCACCCTGTCTCCACATCCATTCCTCCATTTCAGGTTAAAAACCAGCCTGCAATCCTGTAGAGGTATTTTAGTCTTGTTTTCTTCTGCTGGAATTCATTAATTCTTTCCTTTGTGAGGGACTTATAGGAATTTTTTCCCATTTCTCACATGAGGTGGTTTCTGTGATGGTCAGAAAGCTCTAATTATTTTTGCTAGTGAATTACTTGCAAAATACAAATATGCATGGAAAAATAAATAGCAATGACTGTGGCTTTAAAGCTACTTCAACAGCCCAGGAGCCAAGAAAATGTATAACTATGGGCTAATCTCTTTTCAGGGAAAACTAAGTGAGTGCATAATTTTTCTCATCTGTCTAAATGCTTTTTTTACTGGAGCAGACAAAGGTTACCCGGAGAGGATTTAACTGCTGCTTACGTAGTGTAGAATCAGGCAGTGTATACTTGGGCCGAACTCTTACAGCACAGTGTTCAGTAATTCTCTGCCCCTCAATGTTTAATGTGAGTATAATTAAGGATGCAAGTAAAATCTACTTGGTTTCATCACCCACTTGAATATCAATAAATAAAAGTGTAAATAAATCTGGCATAAAATTGTATTTGTATCAAATAAATCCATTGTTACACTACCTACTCTCAGCTGTATATCACATCATGGAATCATAGAATGGCTTGGGTTGTAAAGGACCTCAAGAACATACAGTTCCAGCCCCCTGCCATGGGCAGGGACACCTCACCATAGATTATGTCACCCAAGTCATTTATATTTGCTGTCTTACAAAACATAGTGTTGTACCTTTGTTTTCATTTGTTATGCTGTAGTTAGGGTAGTATTTGTCTTCCACACTGTTAACATACTGAATAATTTTTGCATACACAAGCACATACATTGAGATGCTCTGAGGTATTCTTTCCACTGCCTGTCCAGAAGAGCAAAGGTCTCCCATTGGTCCTGCAGATACCCATCAGTTTCCTGTGCTTCTCTTGTACGCCCCAAGGTATTTGACATGGTGCTGGATGATGACAGGTTTGTCCACTATTTGGTATGGTAAATTTTCTTCCCTTACATCTGCTTCTACAGGAAAAATGTCTTGTAACTACGAACATCACAACCTTAGAATGTTACTTATGTTTGTTATATTCAAATTCTCACATTACACCCTCATTGCTCTACTGCCTACATGCTTTCTGTGAACTATGTGGTGCCTTTATATCTGGTGGGGGTATTTCATATCACCTTAAAATTTGTGATGCACAAAATACGTGGGAGAGAAAATCACGTTTTATCTAATTCTCCAGATTCAAGAAGTTGCATTGCTGACTGACTGTCTTGTTGAAATATGATGACAAGGGGCTATGATGAAAATGTTGCCTTTCTTGCTATCTCTCTACCTCAAGGTGGGGAAGGGAGTCCACACGAGAAAGGATGCTCTGTGGACAGCCGGTGAAGCAAAGTGTTGAGAAATAGAAATGACCAATGGGCATGCTCAAAGCATAGCTTTTCATATGTTACGCTATTTCTTCTGACAAATATTTCTTTACAAAACAGTTATCTTTTAAGGCAAAGAGGACTTGCAATTAGAATACAGTATGGAAGTCTAAGCTGATGAACTCTCTCAGCTGCATCCAGAAGGAAGTGAACAGTTCCCATGAACTCAAGCAATTGTTCCTATCACAGTGGGCAAAAATTAAAGAGAAAAAGAAAAGGGAACTAGAAAACTTTTTCACTAGAAAAAAGGAAGAAAAACGAGAGATTCATATGGTGTTTTCTGCAGTATGACAGTGAGAAGAATTTGATCTCCTTTCAAGGTGTCCCTTGAGAGCTCAGGCACAAGCAGATGCTGAAGATCGTCTGTGCTTAATTTGCCATCCTGAACAAGAATACCGTGCAAAGCTCTAAAGTTAGCTAAAGCACCTATTAGAGAGGGAAGCAGCTCAAGGTAAGCACTGCTAGAAAACTCCAGCAAAGCAAGGCACAGCTAGCAAAATCAAACATCCACAGGTCAGCTCGGCATCAGGTCAGCTCTTGTGACCTCTAAGACTTTTAAGATATTCTTAAACATTTAAAATAGTGCATGAAAACTACTGCAGAAAAGAGAAAGCAGTCAGTTGGCCTAGATTATTACTGGTATGATTTGACTTTACAAGTTAGTTACTTACACAGGCTGGTTCCTTGTTTTCTTTAACTGAAAAATACATATATAAAAGTTTATTGCTCACCTGATTCACATTTGGTGAAAAGAGAAAATATGCACATGTGAGCATTGGAAGGTTTAGTACAATAGTGCCAGGATCTTGTTTGGTTGGCTAGGGGGTTGTAAGGTGGTGGTGTTGGTTTAGTTTATTGGTTTGTTTCCTTTTTATTGTGATCTCCTTAAATTCCACTTCTAACTAAGTCCTGTCAGAACCTTTCTGACAGTCTCATAATGTTGATGGTTGATGAGGGGCATCCTGTATTTTGGTGGTGGCATGGACAAACCGGGAGTTTTGATGACGATGTGTTTTTTACACACAAATGCTCTAAAACCAGAAATTAAGCAAGCAGAAAAAACGGAACCAACCACATTGTTTCGATGACGATGTGTTTTTTACACACAAATGCTCTGAAAACCTGAAACTAAGCAAACAGAAGAAACGGAACCAACCACATTGTCTGTAACACTGTGTATGAATATACATTTATATACACAGTCCCTGGTGCAGGATTTTCACATCTAATCTTTCCTCAGCATTCCCTCTTCTTCCTTTAGGTTCTTTTTTAGCTTTAATAGCTCAGCTATTATCTTTTCAGATGTGGCCCATTAATTCTTCTGTATGAATTCATGCATAGTCAGCTCTCCTTTGCTAATGACCGGAGGGGAATAATGGCTAATGCCCACTAAGAAAGATAGGTATTGTTTTAGCTGCTCCTTGATTTATTGAAATCTCTCTGAACATTTCTGCATTCTCATTTTGTTACAGAGTGTGAGAAAAGGAAGCATTTCAGAAGCCGTCCAAGAGAACGGTCCGTTTCTGGTCAGTGCAAATACATGGGTATTCTGGGAAGGAGACGTTGAAGGGAAAAGAAAAGGAATACTTAAAAAAACACTTCCGTACTGCATTTATAAAACCTGAACAAGGAACACCCAAAGAAATTATCTGTGAACATATTAAAAACTAGAAAAAATAAAGGCATTTTTCTTTCACTGCATGTTTTAATGTCAGAACTTACTAGAACTGAGTATTGTGGGTTGTGAAGGAACATGAATTAACAAAACCAAACAAAACAAGGGCTTAAACGGAGGAAGTTCAGGTTAGATCTAAGGAAGAAGTTCTTTACTGTGAGGGTGGTGAGGCACTGGAGCAGGCTGCCCAAAGAAGCAGTGAATGCTCCATCCCTGGCTGTGTTCAAAGCCAGGTTGGGCAGAGCCTTGGGTGACGTGATCTAGTGTGAGGTGTCCCTGCCCATGGCAGGGGGAGTTGCAACTGCATGAGCTATTCTATGAAAACAGTTTCCTTTCCATATATATCCATACATATTCATTATCCAGTGGAAGCAGTACAGGGGGAAGCCAAGTCACATCACAGCAACCTATTCCAGAGAAGTGCAAATGAAAAAATCCACATAAATACATAGTAGTTCCCTTAAGCAGTGATTTTGGAATGCTCATTATGTCTAATTCTAGTTTAACATGGATGCAGACAGTTTGTGCTCCTCTCAGCCTGCAACTGAGAGACCCACTTAACAAACTTGAAATGGCATCAAGATGTATTATTTTGTCAAATGTCCACAGGGACAATTTATTCATGAATTAAACTGGCTGAAGCAGCCTTACTTGCTTTGTCATTAAGATGGTGCAGTATGTTCATTCTGGGCCTAATTATCCCTTTGATAAATAATTATCTGTTCTTCCATTTCCATAATTTAGAAAATTTGTCACATAAAAAAGAATAGGTCTGATTCTCAATTGCATCAAGATGTACTTAACCTCCCCGAAATGTAGTGGAGACATTAAAAAGACCCATTAAGAATGACCCTGTGCCTTGCGGGTTATTATGGAGGCAAAGGTTTCACACCAGACTCATCTGCCAGCCCTGGGAGCTGTATGAATTCTGGTCAGAGTTCAGTGGAAAAAGCTAGAGAGCAGGTATATGTAAAGTGGAGAAAATACAGTAAGATCGTTTGGTTTAACTTTAAGCAGGAGCTGAGCAAGCTCCTGACAGTTGCCAGAATAGTCTGCTTA
Source organism: Psilopsiagon aurifrons (assembly GCA_025447955.1). NCBI lineage: Eukaryota > Metazoa > Chordata > Aves > Psittaciformes > Psittacidae > Psilopsiagon > Psilopsiagon aurifrons. The sequence continues at coordinate 8,984 of JAOEHY010002544.1, read as the reverse complement.
AGGTTCTTCTGCTTCCCTGCTACTTTGGCAGTCTCCCAGTACAGCAGGAGCCAAAACCTGACTTTTCAAGTAAAGACATTTTTGTCTGGGCTGATGTAGGGGAAAAGCTGCTTTTCTTGGTGTCTTACAGTGTTTCAGGAAAATAAAGTCAGCTAAAATCAGTCTGACTGATGCTTTCAGGCAGGATAGGTTTGGGTCCTTTCAGTTGGATACTTCTTGGGTTTCAAGGTTTTGTTTTGGTTGGGGCTGTTTGGGGTTGTGTTTTATTTTGGGGGTGATGGTTTGGTTTTGGGGTTATTTTTTTGTTCAGTTGGTTTTAATATTAACACTAGTCAAGCAGGAATACTTTTTGGATGGACTTCGCCACCGTTTACCATTGCAAGTTAGTAATGGTTCATGATACAGGACCAATAGGAGACCCACATCCTTCTACAACTGTTGCTAGAGAGCAAACAAAATATCCTAGAATAGTTAAAATGGCACTAAATGCCTAAGGTGAGGCAAATACTTTAAGCGTCTGATTCACACACTTCATACATTAGAGACACTCTATCTGAATGAAGTAGAAATACTCGGACAATTCAAAGGGAGCATTTACACAAGTAAGCAGGTACTGCTGGGCTTGGGTTCATCTGACCTGAATTTGGGGTGAGGCAGTTCAGCTCCACATCCAGTCCAGGGGTCTTCCACTGAGCTGGGGGTGAAGGAGCTGTTTATGATCAGTGACAGCTTAGGGATTGTTCTCTGGAGAAGGAGATTTGGGTCTTCTCCCTCTAAACCCTCTTGCTAAATTGCAGGACACAAAAGATGCTTTTCCAACACGCCTTAATGAATAGGATCTTGTAAACCTTGACAGAGGAACTGAAACACTGCGGAAGAACTGAAATACTCTGGTAGAACAGAATGCTTCATATACATCTATCCTGTTTTAAAAGATTTTGTCTGATAGCTAATTCGCAAATTCTTCAGTCATTTGGGCCATTCTGAAAAGGCCCTTTTCCTGGGAAAAAAAGCCCTGAAGAACTCAGTTCCCTCTTTCAATCTGTTCGCTTCTTTGTTTCTTTAGGGTTTGGGAGTTTCCTTTTGACTTTTCCTATCACAGTTTCTGTAGCTGCAGCAGGGGAAATACAGAACAAGATTCAGTAGCAGTTTCAAGTTCTTAGTCAATAAGAAGCTGACTTCAGTTCTACCCACAGTTGGCTACATCGGTGAAAGAATGAAGAGATAATAACTTTTAGAAGGGCATTTATCTCATGTTTAGCTGGTCTGAACTGTAAATAGGATCCCTTTGCTTTTGTTCTATAAGCAAAATCCCTGAAAGAAAGATCTTGCTGGATCCTTTCTTAATTTTCTTACCAATTTCTTGTTTAATCAGCTTAAAAATTAGACTGACTTGCAGATTTAATTACTACCAAAAAGAATTTAGTATCAAACAGGAAAAAAAATCTCAACTTTGCAGTTTGTTTTGCATATAAACAATTACTGAAAAATAGGTTTTAGCCAAATGTATTTGTACGTTCAATAGTGCAAACCTTCAATGCTGCCTTTCTCTACAAGCTTGTCCACTAGTACCACACAGAAAGCTTAGCTCCTAACATGTGTTTTGACAGCTGCATGTGAAGCAGTGGTCCGAGGATGTGGAAATGATGAGCAGAGAATCCTCTTCCATTCATGACAACCTGAAAAAACTGTATGCTGAGAAGAGTTTTGAAGTCAGTGAAGTTGCCACTAAAATCCTTCGTAGATACGCTGCTTAAAAGTTACACTGATGAGTTGTGCAGTTACGTTGCCTGTTTGAACTAAAAATGACTATGACGGCTGAAACTATAAAGGGAAACAACGTAATATCTGAATCTGTGTTTTTCAAAGGGGAAATAACCTGATCTGATATGAAGGCAGCTGAACCTTTTTTGTCAGCAGCCTCCTCCAGTGGTCTAGTAATTTCATGGCTTTCACAAAGCAAAGCATTGGGAATACTAAACTATTTCTTGATGTAGAGAAGAAAGGAAAAGGCTTTCTTGTCTTTGTTTGTAGTTTATGTGTTGTCTGACTGTTAAGCTTTTACCTTCTGTTCTGAAATGCTCATTTGTGACACTTAGTTATAAACATGACAGTCAAGGTCAGAATCTCAAAAAGGTGAAGCCTTAGTACATGATGACATCCTCTGCATTCATTAGTTGACCTCGAGGGTCTGAAAACACTTTTCAAACTACACTTGATTTCCCCAGATGGCCTACAGCACAGCCCAGGGGTAGAACTTGAAATGGGTACTAAAACTATCTAGGAGTGGAAGGATGAAAATGTGATTACCCCAAAATAAAAGTGGGAACAGCTTAATGTGAGTCAGGCAGGAATAAAAGAAGGGTTAGTTAAATACCCACCTGCAGAGACAACCACAAACATATCATTGGGGAGGATGTGTTACCTGTAGACAGAGATTAAAAGCACCTGGAAGGTAGGAAAATTTCCCTGCCTTTATCACAGAAAAACTGAGGAAAAAAGGACCTGGAGATGCTAAAAAGATGAGGGTGACTTAAAGTCATAAATGCAGCCGGGCTTAGAAAACATGTTCATATCGTTTGACATTAATATCAGAAAAGGGTCTATGAAAGTGATAGAAAATACATGTACTACCCTGCAAAATGCCTGTTTCATGCTCCTCACTGTCCCAGCTGGTGTATTTTTATCTAATTCTAGAGCTGGTTGTGGCGAGTACAGCTTTATATTTCTAATATACACTACACTACTGGGAAATAAAGCAGCCATTGCTTAGATGCATAGCTGCAGATGCACACGTTTCAGTGCCATCCTATAAATTACTGTAAAACACAAGGAACAAGCTGTTGTACAAATAAATGCTAGTATAGAGGATCTCATGGGGTTCTGGGCATCAGTAGCAGCCTTTTACCCTCTGGGTAACATAGTTCAGTACCAGCTCAAGTGAGTAAGAGCAAAGGAGGCTCCCTTCTGAAAGCTCTGTGGCCTGCATGACTTAAATTGGTGGTTTCATCCCTCTAGAAGTGCTGCAAAGGTTAGAAAACATCAGCGTTATGACTGAGCTGTCACAGGAACATGTTACCTATACCTTTGGGATGAAAAGGGTTGTGGCTAAGTCGGCTGAGACCTCAGGGCCAGACACTGACATCTCTATTTTAAACTCCAGGTGCTGAAAAGACATCAACCACTCATGTAACTGAGGTCACGCAGCACGTGCAAAAGTGTCATTTATTCCACCCTGAGGTGAGAAATCTTCACAGTACAGTTTATTACTATCCTAATGAATGAAGTCCCATTCCTATTAAGTGGAAGTGAAAGATACATTATGCTAATATTATAATTAAAGGGCTTACTGCTTTTTTTTTCCCTATGAATTTCTGATTTGCACAATCTGACTGTAGTGTTCTTACATCCATTGAAATGGTTGAATGAATGGTAATTCAATGCACTGAATATGTTTTACTGTTATTTATGTGGTACAACTTCTACTCTTAACATTTTTATCCCAACATGTTTTTACTTTTAATAAGACACAGAACACCAGGGGATACTTAGAGCAGTCTTGGCTGATGGAGAGTGGTGGAGATTCACAACGAACGTAGGAAGTGTGACTCTCTTTGCACTTTGTTTATTGTAGACTCTTAATGTGATTTGTCTTTGATGGTTCCAATTAAAAAAGAAGCAAAAAAGACAAATCTGTCCCCAAATCCTGCTTGTCTGACTGCTCGAAAGAAGAGGCAAAGCTGTGATTGTTGTGTGCTTATATTTGCACTGCATCTCCTCTGTTAACATTCCCATCTGAATGATTTAGTGGATTTAGTGTAATCACTGTATGTAACAAGAAGAAAAGGGATTTGATGGTGTTTTATTTGCACTGCAGAGCTGGACTTAGACAGAGAAGCTTGGCTGTAATCTCGAATTTCCAAAGAGGTAAAATGTAATAGAATAAAAGGAGGGACATGTGGAATAAATTGCTCCTAGCCATTGAATTTGGGAAGAAAGGAGAAATTCCTGTTGGAAGTAACATACAAGCAAAAGCACCAGTCAGCAAACAAAAAGGAACTTCCTTTAATAAGTGCAAACTTCTGTAATAATCATAGACAGGAGGAAGCTATGACTAAGGAAAGAAATACTAAACACTCTGAATGGACTACTCAGAGCAAAGACTCCTGTCTTGCTGTCCTATATCCTCTTGGGAATATTTTATGCTCTTATTTCTTTAATCAGAAATACTGAGCACTTTTATATGTTATTAAAAGTATTGGTGGGATTTTTATCACACTTTAGAAATGGAATTTTTCTTGACACTGGAAATTAGTACAAAATACTTGTGTGTTCTATCATTGTGTATATAAGGACCTAAAACACTAAGCATTATAAATGCTGAATAAAACCAAAATGGTACTGAAAAAACCTGCAAAGCCCAAACAACAACAACAGCAACAACAACAAAACCCCTCAGTTTAATGAGTGTAAATACCTATTCATAATTTTTATTATTTGTTTATTATTTATTATTATTTTATTATTAATTTATTATTACAGCCAACAAGTTTAATAGAAATTTTCAGCACATTTTTCAGTGTTGCCCTTTATCTTTACAGGCAGGCAAAAAGAGAGGTAAAACCCTATTGGGGGTGTATGTATGTGATAACATTCTGAGACACATCTAAAACTTTCAGACTGAGGAAGGTTGTGACCTGAATCAGGTTAATATAATGAGAAAATCTGATTCACACTGAATCTTAAAAAGGAACATGACCTACAAATTTAAACAAGGGGAAAATAAGAAACCTCCAGTGTTTTCAGAGGCTAAGGGACAATGGTGGCCAGCATGTGGCCCCGAGCTAGAAGTCTTTCGAGAGGACAGGAGAACACTACACTTTAAAAGAATCAATAATAGGCTAAATGATGTATTAGACGAAAGATAGTTTAAATGGTGTAGAAATGAGGTCTTCATTAAGAAAATGTCAGATCTTCCACCTTCTGCAGGTGCAGGTGCAAACAGAGATTGAAAGCACGATTTTATTCTGTGCTTCTTCCAGATGCTGGTATTGACTGCATAAAATGGGGAATTAACCCAAAGCCACTGGAGTTAATGATCTTTTTTGTGGTTCATTTTGGTTTGGTCCCCAAAGCTTACAATTAGGACTGAGCCTTAAGTCAATTGGTTAAAATGCTGCTCCTACTCAAGGGGAAAAAATTTAACTAAAACTTAAAGATCAATTTTAACTACAATTTAATCTTTGGTTAAACAAGGCTTTGATTTGGAGCTCCTGAAGGTGGAGAAATGAGCAGAGGTTGTATCTATTTGAAAAGAGGATGGAGGAAGAATCATAGAATGTTTAAACTGCATTGCTTAAACTTTCTTACTACAGTTCCTTAAGGAGCCCAAATAATCAGTCACAATTTTAAGAGAAGGATTTTATATCTGAGCACTTAACTGTGCTTTAAGCTTCTTCTCATAGCCCTGAAATGCATACTAGAATATGTTCCCCACTGTGGTTATATCTCTCTACCTATCTATGCATCCACATCATATATAAGCATTATTCTGCGTGGATACATATATATGTACATGCATACATTTGTTTGATTCTTTGCTATTATATATTTCTGCTTTCTCTCTTTTTCTATGCTAAACTAATTGAGATGAGGAGGAGCAAATACCATTAAAATTATTTATTTATCCATACAGGTGAGCATTATGGTCTGTAGAATGAATTCCTCCTAAAATAAATTTCAGATGCTGGAAATGTCAATATTTATGCGATCCTGCATTACAATTATTTATTACCACTTACTGTTTGTATTAACATAATATGTAGGAGGCTCATTTTTAACAAAAAAATAATGTTAAGATACATTAATACAGTCACATTGCAGGTTTCCAGTGCATTTCCAGCAAGTTTCCAATTATTTTTGGCAGCCTTTAAAACGATAGTATCTGCATTCTCCAGAGTAGCACAAATATTTGCTGAAACTTAGAATATTGACTGCAAATGCAAGTATGTTTTATGCTTCAGTAGAGTTACTGGCCAAGAGGAATTTGTCTTGTGTATGTATTTAATGAATCAGGAAATGACACTTTTAAAAACATTGTCCTTTATGTGGACTTAATTAATACTTTTTATTTTTGTTCTTAACATGAAAGGTTTAAGATTTTGATACTTTTTAAGAAAATTAATAAATTACTATAATCTGTTCATTTCTTTGTATAACCTTCACAGCTTTCAAAACAAATAGCAAATCAGCCATTCAGCTTTTCAGCTTTTCACTTTTCCAAGCCAGTGCTTTATGTGCGAGGTGCCAGGTAATTAGTAGTAAGTGCCAGGCAGTGGTTACTGTAAAATATCAGGGCTGCCTTTTTGGGCTTTCTCATAAGTTTAGCAATGCTTTCACTATAAGATTTAGTATAATGAAATACCATATCCAGAATGTCCAGCACTATACCTCGCATTAAAAAAAAAGCATCACTGCTCTGTGGCTCACAAATGATATGTGGTAATGGTAAAAAGTGACCTCATTCTCCTTTTTGAGGGAGACTCTGCCTATTCATAGAATCACAGAATGGTTTGGATTGGAAAGGACCTTAAGATCACACAGTTCCAAGCCCTTGCCATGGGCAAGGATGCCTCACACTAGACCATGTTGCCCAGATCTCTGTCCAGCCTGGCCTTGAACACTGCCAGGGATGGAGCATTTACCACTTTTTTGGGCAACCTGTGCCAGTGCCTCACCACCCTCTTAGTAGAGGACTTCTTCTTTATATCTAACCTGAACTTCCCCTGTTTATTTAGACATGCTAAAATTTTTAAAGCCAAAAGAAAAGGAAAAAGAAAAAGAAGAGTTCAGAGAATACTGGAACTTGTGTGAAAAGCATGTGGAATAAGCAATGAAGAGACCTCTTGTAGATGGGTTTCTGCCTGTGTGATCAAATGTTGTTTGCATATGACCTGCAAATCTCTTTAAAGAGAGAAGAACATAAATATGAGGGAGCACACTGCAGCAGCAAAAATTAAATGGAGAGGGAAAACAAGAATCACCACTTTCTGAAGTCTGTGTTTTGGAAGCCAGGAAGCTTTTTGAACTGCTGCTTTACATTAGAACTCATGCAGTCAACCTATGTGAAATGGGAGAGCACAGTATAAAAGCTTTCTCCAAACTGACAAAATGCTTCGATCATTTGCTTAAAAGCCAGCTTGGGTTTTTGAGTGGCATTTGTATTATGCTGTAGACATTCCTCTACAGTTCAAGCCATACACATAGATCACTGCTGCAAAGATAGTCACCTGGCACAAATGCCATCATTCCCATGTGGCAGAAAATACAAAGGCAGATAACACAGTTGTGCTGCATCAGACTGACTGATGTAACAAGTAAGCTTGGAAAGGAGAAGAAATAAGTAGGACTGTGGTAACAAGATTATTGCGATTAAATGAGCACCTGCTTGGTTTGCCCTTTGCATTGATGAATGTATGAAAGGGCTTCTGCTTTTCTCTGCAACATAGAAGTGCTTTTGTCACCATGTTTCTTATACGTCCTCCAAAAGCTTAGACCTCCTTTCTTGCAGGTGATCATACTCTATCTAATTCAGTGGAGCTATTCGTGTGCAGGAATCAGTACATACTAGCTTATTCAGAGCATCGACATCATAAGAGATAAGCTTTCTGGGTGCCTTTGTTGTAAGTGTTGACTCTTCATGTCTCTGCAAATACAGCACAGTGAAAGCCTGATTCAGTTCTAAGGTCAAGGAGAAAATGTAAGCACTTCAGTATTTCTCCACTTGAGGTGACAATGCGTACAGCAATTCTGGTTGGTTGGTGCAGAGCTCAAAATCGGATTGCTCATGCTCTACCATTTCATTTCTCTCAAAAAGGTTGGAATTCACAACTGAGATTTCCTCCTTGATGGGGCTCAAACAAATTTTTTTTTGCTTCTTGACTTCCTGTAGGATATAAATGACTACACTGCCTTCCCAAATCTGCCAAAAAAAATAGATTATAATGATAGACGTTGATTTTCATAACTTATTCCTCTCTTCTGTTTGAAAGCATTATGTGCCATCTTGCTTGACCCAGAAGGTGTGATGAAGTTGTCTGACCAGAAGCATCCATGCTGATCTTGCAGCATACAGGTCTCAAATAGGTTGTATGTTAGCATTTATTAGCACACACAGAAATCTGGCATGCTCTGGGGCATCTATTATGGAAAGAGATGGATTATGAATAGGGAGATGACTAATGCCCAGTTTCTAGATACATTGCTTATATTGTCTGTTTTGGAGAAGGATCAGGGGGGATCTGTGCAGGTTCATGCTGAAGAAGGTGTAAAGATGTTCGTTTTAAGGTGTCACTAAAGTGTGACAAAAAAGCCCACATTTCAATTCGGATTTCAAGAACCCAGAAATCATCTTCATCAACTTTTCAACCAGGCACACAGCAGTGTGAGTCTGGAAATAAAGACAATTTTAATGCAAACAGTCTACAGACATAACATTTTATCATCCTTAAACTGGCATAGAACTGACAAGTTTTGTTCTGAATTAAAATAGAGCCATTTGTTTGATGGCAATGAAGAGATACTGAACTACTTCCTGGCTGCTCTTTAGAATTTGTAGTACTTGGAAAGTCTGAAAAGAAAGTTGACAGTGACAAATAGACATTTGTAAAATGTCAAGTAATTCTAAACATGAATTTCCATTTATTTATAGACTAACACTGGTATCTCAAATGTTACAGAGCTTCATGTAGACAACATTTAGTTTTCTATCCGGAACTTCTGAATCTCAAATGCGTTGACATCTTGCATGAAGTTCCTGACTGCTTTTGTCATACTTGAAACCACTTTCTAGAGGAATTGTTTCCTACAAGAGGAAGTTACCACTTCTCTGAGAAATTAGAATCATATAATCATAGAATGGTTTGGGTTGGAAAGGACCTTAAGATCATCCAGTTCCAACCCCCTGCCATGGGCAGGGACACCTC
>JAOEHY010002542.1:0-43110 GCA_025447955.1 Psilopsiagon aurifrons | reverse complement strand
AATACCTCTTTGGTCAGTTTGGGTCAGGTGTCCTGTCTCTGCTTCCTCCCGGCTTTCCCTCCTCCCTGGCAGAGCACGAGGCTCAGAAAGTCCTTGGTCAGACCAAACATCCTAAGCAGTAACTAAAACCAGTGTTATCAGCACTGTTCCCATGCTGAAAGTCAAAACCACAGCGCTGCACCTGTTACTAAGAAGGAGAAAAAATGACTGCTACTGCTGAACCCAGGACATTGATGCATGTCAGTCAAATCATACTAACTGTAAAACACTGAGCAATGATTAATGAACCCATTAGAGAATGCAGGTGAGTTCTGCCTCACATTACAATTACCAGTTTTCTCAGAACATTTGCTAATGCTGTAAGCTTCCATATCTGCGAGATTTGCTATGTTTTGGGCCCTATTATAACAGCTTAGTTTCCCACTGGCAGACTATAATGCTTTAGAAAAACATTGCCAATTGGAAATGCTGGCCACAGGGTCTTACATAGAGTTTGTTTGCTTCTTGAGCCTCATCTTTGAAGGATGCTGAGGAGCTGCAGTCCTGGTTCTTAACTGCTGAGAGCTACTTCCTCTTGGGACTTCTGAAAACTAGCATAACATGATTCAACTTGAGTATCTAAAAATGACTGCATGAATCGTTAGGCAGTAAGCACTCTGGGGCCTCAGCCAGTCTTCCTGTTCTGCATTTAGGTAGTGTGTAATATTATAGGGGTTTGGATCTGAGTGTCTTATGACCTATGCAATACTCTAGATATCAATAGTAGTCATAACAAAGGGATATAGTTTGTCTGCTTCTGATCTCATCAGAGCCATGTTTCAAATCTTGCAAAGCTGATTGTAGGAATTCAGTCTTTAGACCCCAATCTTCATTATTTGAGTGGCAGACCAGCTGTTGTAGTAGCTACTCTGTTCTACACGCAGCAGTTCCCCACAAAGTAAAATAAAAACAGTGAGATGGAAAGAAGATACTTGATGTAAATGCCATTTGAGTAAATGAAACATCTCTACAACTACCTGAAAGGAGGTTGTAATGAGGTGGGGGTTGGTCTCTTCTCCCAAGTAACAAACAATAGAACAAGAAGTAATGGCCTCAAGTTGTACAGGGGAGGGGAGGTTAGACTGGATATTAGGAGAAATTTCTTCACAAAGAGGGTGCTCAGGCATTGGAACAGGCTGCCCAGGGCAGTGGTGGAATCACCATCCCTGGAAGTGCTCAAAAACCATGTAGATGAGGCCCTCAATGGCATGGTTTAGTGGTGGACTTGGCAGTGCTGGGGTAATGGTCGGACTTGATGATCTTAAAAGTCTTTTCCAACCTAGCTGATTCTATAATCAGGCATTGTAACTCTGCAGTATGCAATTGGAAATGAGGACTTCTTCTGTCATGTCCTGTGCAAACATGCCAGGAGGTACAATATTTTCCACACAATTCACTTAAAATTATGTTGCCTATTCAGTAAAATTTTTGATTGGACACTGATTATCAGCAAAGCACAAGGAAAGATTAGAGGATACATTGTTGCCCAAGCCAACAGTTCAAAGATGACTCAAAGTCACAAGGTACGTTTAAAATATATAATAACTTGGGGTTTGTCTCTATTTGCTGTCTTGCTCAGGGGCTCAGATTTTTTTGGCTTTGGATCTGTAATCAGGCTGATGAAAGACTACTTTTATCAGGGGAGTTGGAGGTCATCTGTAGTCATGGGATTGCATGAGTTAGCCTTCAGGAAGAAACACCAGATATTACATTATTTAGTGACATGGAGTAGCATTATTGTCCTTTTAAATTGGTTTTCAGAGCCAGGGAAAGATGATATTTCTAGTGATTCTTACTAAGACTATGGGTAGACCCTCTTGTTGCTGTGTTTTCAAGGAATGATAGTGAATCTTCTTTATAGCCATAGGGAGATCACATTTGCGGCATGTGGGGGAAAACCACTTCTTAGATCAGCATGCTTGTGTGCAAATGAATGCTTCCTCAATGGAATGCTCCTGTTTCTCTGAGGGAGCTACAGGTGTGTCAAAGCAGGGCTTGCAAAGAGCAGCCATGATTCAGGTACTCTCATGCCACTGGAGGAATAAAAGTGAATGTTGCTGAGAACCATCAAGAATTACAGAATGTAACCATCCTACCATCCTCCTCTTAATCTAATCTTGATGGCTAATCCTCTGTGAGCAGCAACATTTATGACATTCAAAACGGAGTGTGAGTGAACTGATTCCAGAATCTCATTGGTGGCCTCGGTGCAGCGTAAAAGCCACACATTCTTCAATGTAAAATGCAAAACCCCTGTCAGACTCTCCTCTCCACTGGGCCTTGCAGAGGGAACTGGCAGTGAGCTTATGTGGACTTTACAGCAGGTCTACAATCTGTCATGCCAGTCACCACGTACTCAAAAGTGCTGAAGTCCTGAGCTCAGGGTTGGGACCTGGAGGCATGTGCGCCTTATTCATATAGAAAAGGAGTACCATTACTATATCTACACTTTCTTTCCATTCCCCAGTGAGCAGGTTAAACCAAATCAGACCATAGAAGATTAATTAGACTAATATACTTAAACCTCTTTCTCCTTACTGAACTGAAATTTGTGTGCCTACATCATCCTATTATTGTTGCCCAAAAGATAAAAGATACACTTATACACCAGAATGTTGCATGTGATGAAATTATGTTTGCACTCACCTAACATAACAGTGAGGACAGAGCAATTCTAGGTAGAACTTGGGGTAAGCTTCTTTTGTTTAACTGCGGTCTTGTCTATAAAATTTACTGCAGCCAGACCAAGTTAGACTGGAATAATGGCTGTCTTAATCTGAGTTAAGATCCTCCCTGGGTTTGGGTATGGGGTTTGGGGCTTACTTTAATTACTTCTAGACAAAAGGAAATTAGAATAGTAGTAATTGTAGTATGAGGATAGTAATTAGAAAAGCAGCTAACATGATAGAGAAGGCTGCAGTTTTATAGATGGAGAGACTTGAAATCAGAGTGACATAACTTTCTTGAGGTGAAATCAGAGTCCCCAGCAAAGCAGGAACCAGAATGCAAGAGCTCCTTGTCACTTTTCACAGCTTATTTGCATCTCTGTGTTTGTGTAAGTCAGGGAAAAGACCTGTGTAAGGGAGAGAGGAGGCTGTGTTATTCTTGAGCCTGTGTGACTTTCATGACCAGTTTGTGGCTGCATCTGCAACTTTTCAGATACTGAGGCTCAGTAGGTAGGGCTCAGTTCTCCCTTTTGGTAAGCAGAATTCAGGTCCAAGCCTGAGGATGTCTACACTCCTAGGCATAGCCTAATCTGGAAGCATTTATTGATACATAATGCTAGATCTCATAAGCAATCTGAAGTGACATAGGGACCTGACTGACTGCTGAGCCTATTTGACATAATCTGTCCTCTGCAATGGGAAGAATAAGCAACAGGTAATCATATTATTTCTAATGCCAGCAGAAAACAGCCTGTATCCCAGGTAAATTTTTAACAGAAAGTGGAGAACTAATCATCTGTCATAAAGAATTCATTCTTTCCCATTCAGACTATGAGGAAAGTTACACTGATCAAGATGCAAAGAATGCCAGAAAAAACAATAAAAGATTGGAACAATTGTGACTTGTGCAAAGACAGATCTCCTTCTCAGTCATAGGTTTTGGGAACAGCTTGCTGCCTAAAGGTAAATTTTCCATGTTTTTGCAGAAGCAATGCTGTGTTTGGTACTTTTTGTAAGAATCCAAATATTACAATTAGAGATGTGTTTGGGCCACTCCTTCAGGAGCTGGGTGTCTCCCTGACTTAATGCTTACTGTAGAATGTCCAAGGTTATAATGAAATATTTCATAATGGTGAAGTATCTCTGGGAATATTGTGTGGATGAAATAACTTACCAATACTTATATTTCACTGACTAGAAACATTCTGAGTGGTATTACAGGATACTGCAGGAATAGCACCTGTAGCTGGAAGGGACTTTGTGTAAAATTCTCATGACTTCAAACCCTAATGAAACTTCATAAGCAACAATGAGAAATATAATGGCAAAATAATAATCTAAGACATAAACAAGACAAACCCAAACATGCACAAGCCCAACTAAGAAAGAAATAGCTCTAGAGTATCCTTTTGTGTGACACTTAACCATATTTCTCAAACTTGCATGGGATAATTATGTTTGAACACTAGAAGCCTTGTTTTCATGCTATCCTCTATTTGCACATTAACTGAGAAAAGGACATTTGTCCTTGCAGTTTCAAAAGCCTACAAAGCAGAGGAAGGAGATTTTATCTGGTAAGAAAAACAAGAGTGTGTTATGGTCATATGGTTCTTTTCCAGCAGGAAGTGCTTTGGGGGGCACAGCAGCCCCTATTTTCTACCCACTGACTCACAGAAGTGAGTCTGTACAAGCCTTGCTGGCTGCCGATTTTCAAATACTGTTTCAGTGAAAATCACTTTTGAAATAAAGCAAATTAAATGAATTGCCAGTTCTTGAAGCATTCATTAATAAAAGACTGGAAGAACTCCAAACAATGGAGGTGATGAGGCCTTGTTGTCCTCACTAAGAGGAAGTTATGGAGGCAGTACTTGCATACTTGTGCATATATGGATCTATTTTACCTCAAGGTGACTATGGCTATGTCTATATTAGTGAGTAGCACAGTGCAATAGGAATTGATTTGTGGAGCTAAACAGCGCTAAAGACCCAGTGTCTACACTATATGCTTTTTCAAGGTGGATAATTGGACTGGCTCTAGCCAGGTCCCATGGATTGACTGCCCTTTAGTAGCTGAAGCACCAAAGCTGAACTTATCAAGCGTATTTTTTCTGGTTTCTGTACAATTCTTATAATATGTTACTCTTTTTGTAGGGAGGGGAAAAAAAAAAACAGTGGGAGGATACTAAAAGATGAGATGCCTGAGGAGAAAAAATGAAGTATGAGAATGGGTGTGCTTCAGAGCAGAAAGGTGGAAGCATGGTGAGGGGAAGAGAACAGGACTACTGAAAGGCCATCCACATGGAAGATAGTCACCCAGGATTAGATGTAGGTTGCAGCTCACATAGGATTAAATAGAGACAACAGAAATTAAAACAAATTGGTGCCATAGTGAGTATAGCTCTTAATTTGTGGAAATGTTGGACTAGAATAGCTTTACTAGACTTCTCTGTTTGCTTTAACTTCCACTGCTGAGAAATTTGTGGCAAACCAGCTTTACCTTAATCATGAGTCTGTTTTAAAACCTCAAATGGCCATAATGAAAGGAGAGGAAACAGTGGGTGTATGCACGTGGTTCCTTATGTGTGTGTAGTTGATTGTATCCTGTGGCTTTGCAGAGAGCTAAAGTATAAGCCAGTGGATAGAACAGATCAATAAAAGCTTAAGGCTTTTCCAAGCAGCTGTAACTGTTTTTTAAAGGTGCCCACTTACTGTGTAGAAACCTTAGAGCTTCCACTCCACAGATGGAGGGAGAATGTTAATACCCAGGACTATTAACTTGAGTTTCAGATTTAACATCCTTTAGTTCCTTTAAACTTTGGCCAGCGTTGATCGGCCATCTGCTGTAGATGGTACTGGGAGATCCAAATTTCAACAGAAATACCTGGGCTGTGAAGCTGTGCTGGATAGGCAATGTACCAAGACTGTGTTAGAGAAACAAACTCTTCTGATTGGCTTTTTTTTTTCAGTTCATTATAGTTCCTCCTTTCCTCAGGAGGGGGTGTGTGGGGATAATTGATAAGAAGCACACTGAAAGCTTCTAGCACTATAGAGATGGTGTTCAAAACTTTATGGACTTCTCACTACTGGTATTAGAACCCGGATGCATCAAGTGGCACAGACCAGACTGCTTGTTTCCTGAAGGCATTTTCATTTGAAGAAATCATTAGTGCAACTTGTGTAGCTATCTGCATTAACAATGTATTCCAGTTATTTCCTTCTTAGAGAGTGAAGAGGACTTTGACAGACTGTGACAAACACTTACTAGGTCACCCCAGTAACATGTTTCTACAGTTGTTTGGAATTCTTGGAAATCTGAGTCATGTCCTTTCCCAATTCAAAGTTTCATTGGTGAGCTCCTTCTTGCCATTTGTCATCTCCCCACTCCAACACATACCCATGCCTGCTTGCACACCACAAAATGTTTCATGTGTTATCACAAGTGACATACCAGGGGCAACTGCTACAGTACTGGGAACAGTCAAGGTCCATTTTTGAACCAAACACTAACTACATATTGAGCTTGCCTCCCTTGGTTTTGGGGGGTTTTGTTTGTTTCTTGGTGATTACATTCATATAAGACAGCTAAAACCAATTTTGAACAAAGATGCTGCAAATCCACCTGTAATTTTTTCTGCAAAACAGCAGTAATTACAAATGAGCAAATTTACAGTATCAAGGTTTCCTTGAAGGCAGCTGAAGAACAGGACAAACAAACTAATAAAACATCCTTCATTAGTCTACAAATGTGCTGTTTCTAATAATAAGTTTGGATGTTCTGCTTTTTACAAAATAAATTATTGGCAGATTTGATATTGACAATTGACCATATTGTGCTCAGGTATAAAACATGTAGCAAGATAAACTATTAGATGCAGCTGAGCCTCCAGGCATAGCAAAAAAAAATCTGTTCTAAGTATGAATAAGTTGTGTGGGGGGGAGGGTTATAGTTTTGTTTAACGCTAGAATAGTATGAATATTTTCTTCCCATAGTTAAAAAAGCTTTTCTTACCATAGTTGAAAACACCAATCAGCCCAAGTATTAGTAAATGTGAATCTGACCATCCTGCATAGGTGAAACCTGCAACGAAACACGGTAAACACGTGTAGTAAGCACAAACAGTTTTTCCAAAAGAAGTAGCTTGTTTAGTTGAAAATAAGAACAAATAAGAATCACAATTGCTTTATCAACTAAGGGGAGAAGAAATATCCATGGTTCTCTTTTCTACATTAGCAATTACATTTTCTGTTCCTTTCCAGCAGGCATAACTATAAAATGTACAAATTGGATAAGTGCTTACTCTGAAGTGGAGCACCTTTCATTGTTAATTTTTTTTGCTTTGATGAAAAAAAACAAAGAAAAGGTTGTTTGAAGTCCATAGTATAGAATTTAACCACATGCATAGGAATAGAATTGGTTTTGACCACAAACATCAGAAGGGTCAGATCTGCATTCTGTTTTTTTGCCCATCATTTAAATCATCTTGGCTGTCCCTTTGTTGCCTTTGACTTCATCTTAAACGTGCTGGTAGATAAAATAATCTAATTGAGGCTCTGGTTTATGATATGTGAGTGTAAGAAATTATTTCATAGTCAAAAGCATGAGTTGTTTTCTTTGGTTTTTTTGCTTGCTTTCTCCTCTTCCTGTTCTTTAGGGAAAGCTGGGTTTGCTCTGTTTAATCAGCTCAACAGCCAAACACCGCATCTTCAAAATTTCAGTCAAACTGATGCCTAAACAAGGGCTGAAGTGGTGAGGTGAAGTGCACTGTAACAGTGATCATACTAGATACACTTTTGCAAATCTCCACATACTTTTTTTTTTTTCCCCACTATAGTTTTAATATTGGTTTTTTTCTTTACAATTCTTCTATTCTCATGGCAATAGTTAAGGACATTTTGTGAAATGCATATGTTTTAATCTGTCAGAGGCTTTTCCTCTTCAAACTAACCACTGTAGTATCTTCAGACAATTATTAATTACTTCTGTTTCAGGCTCGTATTTGCCAGTTGTCCTTCCAAAGACATAATTCTGACAGTTCCCAAACCAGGGGCAGAAAGAGATTTGCAAATCAGCAAATTCTGCAATTCTGTTTTCATTCCAAACTGCAGTGAAAGATAATTACTAAGCTCCCCACAGAACAGCAATCTGAAAAATGTTGGCTTGCCAATTGCAACAAATTAAGACTGAGGCAGATTAAGAGAGTGCAGGCTTCCAATTGCAAAAGTCCCTGGGTTTGCCACAGAAGCTGAGACTTCCTTGTTCCCTTTTATGTAGTAGGATGGCAGGAGATAGAGGGGAGCATCCATGATTCTCTGATTTCTAGACTACTGGGGCAAGGAATTTGAAAATCCTTCCTGCGAGGGCTGCCAGGATCTGTAAGGCTTCTGATATTTCTGACTTTAGGAGAAACAAATCTGCTTCGTTGGCTGTCTGTGGGCCAAGACAACAGAAGCACTCCCCAGAGTCTGTCTGCTGAACTTCTGAGGAGCGCAGTGAGTAAAGCAGCAAGAGGTCAAGCAGGATCCCAAGGGAAAAGTGCCTTTTGTCTTTGATTTAAAATGTAATCATTAAAGGTTCCCTAACAACTGTAATTATAGATGAGGAAAAGCAGGCGGTCTGCATAACGATGACTGAACATCTCAGGGAAAGTTGCCAGCAGTGACTGGCTGCAGAGTCAGATGCAGCTAATATAAATCTCACAGAATTTCTGCCTCATGGTGTCTCACAGTGACATCACATCTACACTGACTTAAAACAGTACTGACACCTTTCCTCAGGTTAATAGCCACAGCTTGCCCTGGTCTTATTCCTAAACTCTGAAATGCTTTCAGAGTCATCTGACAGCTGTCCACAGGACCCATAGATCCCGGCAACTGAAGACTGCTCTGGACCCGTGACATGTCTGAACTGCAATGTTGGCTCGAACTCTCTTTTTTTATGACACTTTGGACACATGTAGAAGTTACTGTCAAAAAACAGTTAATATTTGATTTAAAAAACCCCAAACAAACTAAACCTGTGCAATGTCAAAATAAAAACCCAACCTTTTCCAACAATTTTATCTCATTTGTCTAACATTTTTAAGCCACCCTTTTTCTTTCCCTTCATGTAGTCCAGTCGTCTTTCTCTGTTTGCCTACTGGTCTGAAAGACCTGAAAAATGAAGATACATGTCCTTGCTTATGTGGCAGCATTCTGGTGTCTTGGTTCAAGACACAGTCAGGCACATGTTTTGAAGATGGCAAACAGGCCAGCTCTTTTGTTCTTAGAAAGCAAAAAGTTTTCCACTCAGAGTGGCACATTACAGCATTGTTGCATTCATTCTGTGGAAGATTCTTAAAGCTGGAAGACGCTTTCATGAATTTCAAGAGAACACTCTAAAAATATCCAGTAAGCTATACTGACAAGTGATATTTAGGTTGATATGAAGGTTTTAGTAATCACCCATCTTGCAGGCATTTTAGACAAAAGCAAGCTTGTTCATAAAGCAGGTTTTGTTACCTACCACACATGCTGAAACACTGTCTCTTCACAAGCAGACACAGAAGTGGACGAATCCTTTCTGGAAGAACAGCCTTTGGTAAGAAGGAAAAACTGGAAACACTGGAAAGAGTAAAGGCAAAGAAGCTCCATCTGGAAAAGGTAAAAATCTTACGAGTCTTCTTCTTTCTGAAAATACTACTTTAGTCCTTGATGTGACTTCTGCAAAGACCACCTTTGCAGCTATTAAAATATGCAAGGCATGTAACTACTGCATCTGTTAGTGTTAGTATGCTATTTGACTCTTCTGGAAATGTCACAGGATCCTTCTTTCCAATAAAGTGTACCTTTTCACTTGCAGAATCCATGTTTCAGTTTCTGCTTTCATATTTCTCTATTGTTCTCTACTGTAAATCACTGTTCATGATTGCTTGTCAACAACAGCAGCACGGTAGCTCTGGAGTAATTACTGTATTTGTTCCTCATGTTCATGATGCTATGATGTCGGAGGAGTTACAAGAACATATCTACCTGCAGGATGGGGACTCTACTGTTGGCTTTAGATCAATCTTTCTGTCACCTAAAGGGAGCTGTTCACTTTATAAGGGGTCCTCTGGTTTCTCAATTCAGCTGTAAATGTTTAGACAAAATTTACAGGCAGCAGTCCGTCAAGATTGTCTTTGTTTGCTTTGGGGATGCAAGGGTACTTCCTGCCGGCTCCTACTGAGCACTGTACTGGCAAATCCTTAACAGAGCTATTTACTTAAGTAGAATTATTTTGAAAAAACTATTACATGTGTACATTAGAGTTGATTTACGTAGCGACTTCTGACCCTCCCAGAGGCTGTGTTACCCAAATTGCTCTACCTCATGGGGTAACCAACCTGGCAAAGCAAGGCTGTTTGTCCCAGGTAGTTTAATTCTGTAACTAACTTCTCCCTATTCCTGTATGCTGCATGGCAAGAATCATCTCTGTTTCAGTTATATTTACAAGAAAGTGAAAAGGCCTTTTGAAAAACTGAGCTTCCCAATTACTAAAATTAGAAAAGGGGGAAAAAAGAGAGAATCAGCAGTAGAGAATAAAAAAGCGTTTGTGAAAATAGGCAGTGAGATGGATTCTGCTCCTAGCTGTATGGAATTAAATAAAAGTTGGTTTAGTGACATGAAATCTACATTTATATAGGTATAACTGAAAGGCAACATCTGGTTCACAGCTTGTGTTGCAGTGGCAGCTGGGCCTCGTTTGTGCTTGCTGGAGATAACAGACACTTCTGCATGGTCACACCATGTTCAATGACCAACTCAAAAGCATGGGAAATGATGCAAGCATCAGCTGTGCCAGGAGAGAGAAACATAACTGAGAGTTACTTAATCCTGGTCATACGTCTGTAAGAGAAGGTGCAAGTTTGCAGCCTTTTCTCAGCTAGATCACTACAAACACTGGCCAGTTACAAAAAACTACTATTTTTTTTGTGTTTGTGGATATTCTGACTTAGCCTTTCCATGTTTTTAAGGAAAGAAGGAGTCATGGGGCTTTAAATGATGCCGATGATGTGGGAAGAATCTCACTCTGAATTTTCACCCACTTACCTGTACACTTACATAGTATGTTGCAGCAGATAAATTTATCTGTTTTCTAAATCTCCCTTGCAGCTAAATAAAACCCAGTAGAACATCATGGTTTCTGTAACAAGACTATGAAACCTCAATGGCATCATTGTGCCAGAGTCATACTAAGTGAATGCTGGTGAGGCTGCTTCCAAGGTAGCTCCTAAAACAGGCTCTGAAGAGTAACCTGACCCTGTGCTCCCTGCAGAGGCAACTGCAGGGGATGAGAGCTGCTCCTTGAACTTTTCTGTTAGTTGAAGGAGATGACTGTTAATGACAAAAGAATCGTCTTCTGATCCCATTGGTCTGTTTTCCAAACGGGTATCTCCATGGAGATAGAACCCAGTTCTGAGAGTTCTGGATTCACCTCTGCTGCCAGGAAGAGTCCACATTTAGTTAAGGATCAACGTTAAAACATGCCTGTAGTAGAGTATAGTTGATAGAGTGTAGTTCAAACCTGTGCTAAGGTCAGTGCAGGGGGAAGGGAATATCTGAGCTGCCTAAAAGCTGCTGCCAGTGCTGTTAGCCTTTACCCAGTGAGAGCTGACTGAGCAGGCAAGACCCCTCTGCTGAGCTAAAGGCTCATTTAAATTATATGTACAGCACAGTTTTGCTAAGCACCGCTGAGAGTCTGGATTGAGGACATCACCTTTTTATTGTATTCTGAATTGCTGGATGTTTTTTGTTTTCAGTGACTTCAAGTGGATCACCATCATTTTCCTGCATATCCAGAGCATGGATAAAAATACCATGGAGGAAAAGACAGGATGAGAGGCATACTGAGAGCCATCTGCTAAGAGGGCAGGTACCTGCTTCAGATTTATTTATGCCAATCAACAGGAAATTAGCGGGGCTTCTTGCCCCCCCTTGTGCGGCAATGGGCATCACCTGAACTTCACTTATGATTATTCTTACGATTTTCTGCAGCTTCCAGTCTCACTGTTAAGAAATGCTCACCAGGACCAGAAAGACCACTGGTGTCATCTGATTCAGTCTTCCTTCTACTATAAGGAACTAAGTAAGCACGTGGGCATTTTTAAGTATCCAGAAGGGTAGTTATCTTGATCTTTGTAGGTGCAAGAGAGGAAATAGCCCCAGACTCCGATTCTTAGCTGGCATACTTAAGTAGGCTTTATTCCACAAGGTGGGAAAAGGCTAGAGGAATGTCCATGCTTCTTAGGACTGGGAGTTCCCCCCAAAAGGTGGGTACAAGTGGGTTTCCCAGAAAGGGGATGTTTTCTCTAGCAAGAGCAAAGACAATGGCTGCCAGACCTGAGGGTGATGTTAATGGGGTGGAGTTCTTTTTGGGAGCAGATGTGAAGAGAGGAGGAGAGATTTCGCACCAAAAGAGCTCAGGGACTTGGAAAGTCTGTGGCATAGCCATGCAACTTTTCATGGCAAGTTTCTTGTTCAAATGTCCATAGAACATCTCCTTCATACTCCATCAATTTATATTGTGCCAATGCTTTACAACAAACATAAGGCTTCTAGGATGAGGCCAGAGAGCTAAAGGACAATGTGCTGTGGACCAAGGGCACGAAGTCTCCAGGCTTCTGCTATGTCAAGGAATTCATTAAATTTGCAGCCAGTCTGTACCACTTTGTTCTCCGGCCAGCATTGTTTAGCTGCTCTCACAAGATGACAGGCTATCCATTCTCAGTGTATCCCTCCTCTGCATCTTCTCCAGAACTGTTTTCTTCTCAAGTGTGAGAACCCAAATTGTATGCTGTGTTCTGGGGGAAACACCAGAATTTGGTACACCTGCATCAGTGCTTCCCTACCTCTAGCAGAGAAATATTGTCTTACCTAAGGCTTGTTCTCCTTTTCTGTGAATGGCTGAAGATTTATTGTTTACTTTAATTATCTTTTGCATGTCCTAGCTCATTGGACTTCTGACAAAGCCAGCCTCAATCCTATGCATCTCTGTCTCTACACAATATCTTTATTGACCAGGACTGTTTACTATTTGTGACTTCTAAGAAACTCTCTATGGTGTTTTCCCCCCCCCCCTTCCTATTCATGCCTAAAGTGCTTCCCAAGAAGATTTTTCTTTTGCTTGGAATATATACATGGAACAGTTTTTGTACCTTCAATCTAGATATATGCTAATCTTCCTCCACATTCAAGTCTCTCAGCTCTTCAGTCCAGGTAAATTCACTAATGAGATTCCTTAATTTTACAGTTTTCCCTTCTGAAGTTGAAAAATTTCTGTTTGTCATTCTGTTCAATGTAAATGGAAACGGCTGCTGAGAACTCAGCTCAGTGCTGTTTTCTGTGACCAGATTTTTTGAGTATCTTCATTATTTACTAACTTGGGGTTGTCTCTTTATGTCGACTACTGAGAAGAAATGTGGCAGCAATTGTACACATTGCTAGCTGGGCCCAAGTTTACTATTAGAAGCATTTGTTTCCCAAATAGTATCTGGGAAGTTGAAGTTGACCTTGGCACAATTCCCAGTAGTGTTTCTATAATAACATTTCAGTGACAGACCTCTTCTTGCACCACTATATTTTAGCTGCAAACCAGAAAAGCCACATTTCAATGAGGGTCTGAATCAGAAACAAGTACCCGCCAAAAACCAAAGGCTCTGAGCAGGTAGTCTGGGCTGCTGGAAGTGGAGCTTCCTGTTCAAGTATAATGGGAAATTTTATGATGAGTTAGATGATGGTGAGTTGAGTGACAGATGACTTATTTTTTAATCACAAAGATCACTTGTTTTCCACGTGCCTGATGAAATGGCTAAACACTGAAGTAATGTGGTAAGATTACAAATGTCTTGGATATTTGCCTATTGGTCATATTTGCACAGGTCAGATACGGCTTCCATTTGGAACAGGAATAGAGAGGTAAAAAACAAAAGTCCACTCCATGAGCTATTGTTTTCCTGGGTTATGTAGACTAAGACAGCCTTTTCTGCTGTAGGGCTGCTTTGTTAACCTGGAGTGCTGTGAAGGAATGATTCGCTGTCTCACACCACTAGCTCTATTTCATGGGGGTACCAACTGGATTCTTCAAACCTGTTGCAAGTGACTGTTTGGCCTATAGCAATGGTCATTATCTAGCAGAAGTGGGTAAGTCAGTCTTGGGAAGAAAAGCATTTAAAATATTCCCAGCTGTTGCACCTACATCCAAGACTGAGTGCAGCTTGAACTCTTGAATCTAAGAAACAAGCAAAGCACTCTTCTCAGCCTGTCTGTCTCTTATTGAAATTAGCTTGCTGTTCATGTATGACAAGGTTTCTAAGCAGCTTCTGTTATACCACTCCTGACTTATAATGGCTCACCTGGCCTTCTCACCCTACTTCTTGGAGTCCAATCACAGCTATTTGATCACTTTTATAACCCTGTTCTGTGTCTTCTCTTGCTGCATATTTCAAGCACAGGCCTAATCTGAAGAGTACCTGGTGGAAAAACTGTGTGCCTCTTCCCAGCTGCTGCAAACCAGTAAAGGAATCTAAGCCAGTTAACAGTGTCCAGAGAAGAGTCTGAAGTTGAAAGGTTGTATATCTCAGATTTGCAGTAGCTGCCCTAATGCTCAGCTGTACAGGTGAAGCCAGCAGGACACAGAAAGTTGGGAATCAGGAGGCTGGAATGATAGGTTGTGCAATGGGGTTTCTATGGGAATAACAGAGATCTTTTAAAAAAATGCACAGAAAGAAACTGGACATTAAGATGTGCTTAAAATTGCAAAGGTATTTTACATGCTGGCCTCTCATTGGAAAGGAGACAAGGAGCAGTGAGTCCTGGCATAGTACTGTAGGAATCATTAAAGGACAGGTATTTCATCTTCCAAAAGAGGCTTATGTCAGTCATCTGAGTACATGAGGCTAAGTGGGTAGGGACCCAGAGCCCCAGGTTCAAGGACTTCTTGTTCTCTGAGCTCAGAGCCTGTCTGCATTTAGCACCTGGGCTGTGACCTAGAAGCAGACTGCAGATGAGGGTATCCCACCATCCTGCCCTCTCCCCCTGCTTCTCCCAGCTGGTTACTCCCTTCTATGTACCACCTCACCTCTCTTCTCCCATTCTTCCCTCATGCTGGATGCCGCAGCCAACATCCTTTGTGAACAGCAGTCCACTGTGTGCCTGAGAGCTACAGGGAGGGTACTGCCATGTCCCTGTCAGATAGGTGGATGACATGTGTCTTGAGAGGTTTGTTTCCGACAGGGGAGGAAGCACCAGCTCTTGTCCCCTTTCCCTGTGGGAAGGGCTGCTTTCAGTGCTGTGAAGATTCACTTTGGGTTACCCTTGGATGCATGTAGAGGTGTAGTCATGCCAGGATGCTGGCATCCATTTCAAGGATGGGGGGGATGAGTGGGAAACTTGACGGTTGGAAACAAGGTAACAAGTGGAGGGGAGGAATCTGCAGTTTAATGTTGCTTTTGATCTGATGAAACTCACTAGCTCAGGACTCATTTTCCGTAACTTTGCAACCTGTTTCTCCTTCTCCTTCCTGCTCTTTTGCTTGCAGTGCTCTTCAGGTGGGTGTGTTTTGACCTATTTCTTCCTCTGCACATGTCTAGGGAAGCACAGGGATGTTTAGTGCCTATCGGATAATGCATTTCTTTATGGGTTTGCAGATGCTCTTATGTATAGCTACATGCCCTGAGGGCTTCACTCGGGTTGGCAAATAGCACTTCCTAATGGGCTTACCACTTCAGATTGCATTTGATTGGCTGGCAAGGAGGCTATCTCAGCCTACCTGAGTTATCTCCACGACATTTCTTGAGTCCTATGCCTTGTTTGCTTGTGTCCTGTCTCCCAGGAGGAATACAGCAGCACTGGACAGCCTGGGGCAGGAGAAAGCACTCTGCATTTCCCAGAAAAAGCCAGTCCCTAGGGACCATGAGAGCAGTCACAGCCTACTGTAGTTCTTCAACCAGGTCTTGAAAAAGTGACCTTGAACTACGTGGGGGTTGCATGCTGTGAACTCATGACATGCTGTGGGTTCCTATGAGACGCCCTACAGCAACTAACCAGACATGCTTTAGCACGTTGTCTCCTGGGAAAGAGTCTCTGGATGAAGTATCATGCAATCACAAATGGGTGACTAAACAAGCTGTGTGTTAGAGGTGCTTACTGCAGCTTGAGTGGTCAGTGCAGTGGAGAACAGTCCCCCAGTATACAGGGCACAGGGACTGGGAGAAACTCTGTGATATAGAGTTATGCTGAGACAGGGTTTGAAGATCGGTAGCAGAGATTTGGGCATGTGTGGGACTTGGTGCTGTTCTCATGGTGTGACATAAAGAAGATTAGGATCAGACTGTGATGGTAGATAGTAAGGTGGAAAATGAGCGGAGAAGGGACATTGTGACAGTCTGTATTTCTATAAATTCATTAATCTCCTAAAGTAATTAATAAAGGGGGACAGTTCTGTTGCATTTTAATTCTAGCACCAGAGGTATAGCCTGTGACAGACTGAATAGTGCATTGTGTACACGAAGCCTGATTAGTTATCTTGCTTGTTGGATTGCTGGAGAGGAAACCTCTTTCATGATGCAGCAACTTTCCATTCTGTTTATTCCATATTCTCCTCAGTTGCTTTTCTCATGTTCAACAGTTTTTCCTTCCATTTCCTGTAATTTTTCTCTTTGTTTTCTCCAGTTTTTCATGCTAGGTACAGCCTGATTCTAACATTTTTCTTTGTTTTTTAGTTTCTCTCAGAAGGTACATAGTTTCTCCAGGAGGTAAAATATTACTCCATTTTATTTGGATTTATTTTAGTTAGTTTGCATTTAAAGGTTTCTGTGGCTTTTAGGTTTGGTTTGAGAGAGATTTGTGTCTTGGGAGAGTTGATTTTGTACTGAAATAGCAAAAAAAAATCTGTTGACTTTTTGGTCACATGCATTGTTTCTGCTTGCGGGAGCATTCATTTGCCTTCCTGCTAGTCATCCTCTTCCAAAGCATTTTGAATGCTACTCATTGTTGTCAAATCATTGCTGATACCACTTGTGTGCAATAGCCTTTATCCCAGAGAAGTGATTCCTTATACTTTCTGCCAAGTAAATTCATCAGTGTTGCAGACGACTTACTAAGTTCTTGCTTGTGCAGATCATTTTGAAAATGCGGTAAGGAGCTAAACTTTTTTTTGCACTATATTAATTTTTCAAATTGCCATTGAATCCTTGGGTTTAGTTCAACATACTTAGCTGACAACAAACACCAGCTTGCATTCTGAGCAACAGGTCCTCTGTTCACAGCACTACATCACCTATGGACTTTGCCTGCAAATGTGAATGCTTAGATCTTCCTAGACCTAAACACCTTGTGCAAGACTTGCAGAAAACTGGCAAGCACATAACTTACAGCCAGATGTAAAATCAAATGACTTCTAAGCCATCACATAGTATCCCCATGGGAACATTGAATATGTCTAACTAGCTTCAGAGATGCATCAGTGGCTTGGGTTGGTCTCTCTGAGCCAGTGGCTCAGCCCTGCTAACAGCACGTTCCATATACTTCCCCCCAGTGTTTTTCAGCCTGCCCAAAGATCCATGTTAGGCTGTTGTTAATACCCAGGTTAGCTAGTGTGAAATGAGCTCATGCCCATGAACTCATGCACAAAAGATGCAGCTGCAGCACATGCATCCTGTCTGGAACAGAAGCAGGAATAGCATCCATTTCCTCAAGGTTTCCTACACTCCTCTGTGGTGAATAGTCTCAACATCTTGTTCTGCAAAAATCTGGCACATCCTGAGAGTAAGTTCATCCTGTATCCTAAACAAAGGCAAGGCCATGCAAAATAAAGCAAGGCCAGCACAAAATAATACTGGACTACATAATTTAAGACTGAGTATGAGCAAGGGGGTGGATGTGAAGTCACATAATCCATCTTCTGGTATTTCCTAACTTCTGACTCCTTCATTGTGCAACCTTAATGATATTTTTTTTTTTTTTTTTTGAGTTGATTTTGTGCGTATAATACTTAGATGAGTTGAAGGGTAAGGACAGAAGTGATGAGGGCTAATAGGAAAAACATATAGCACAGTTAAACTAATTTTAGAAGGCAGGTAGTTTAGCTATATACTTTGAAGCAGCTAGGTTTTGTAAAGATCAGGACATGAAGAGCAAAGACCTGAGGAATCTCTTGGGAGAAGGGGGCAAATGTATGAAGGTATTTTCAGCTCAAGGGAAGACAAATTACAGAGAACCAAACTTTGGTTCCCAGCCCAGAACACACTGAAAGCCATTTCAGCAGCTACAGAGTGGGATAGTCCCTTAAGAATAGCTAAAATTTCCCTGCTTTTAATCTGCTATTTTTGTTACATGTAGGCTGTATAAAACTGCTGCTGAGAAGGGACTTCACCTCTGGTCATTCCCAGTGACAGCCAAATCCCAAGAACTGCTCTTCCAATAAAGGAAGCATCTTGCTCTGATACGATGCTAAAGCCATACCACAAGCTCCCTGAAGCATCATAAGGAAAATTGCCAGGAAAAGTGGTCAGGATCACGTTTGAAACAGGAGAGAATAATTAGATTATTAACAATCCCTAGACTTCTTCTAGCAAAATACCACATTGACGCAGCACAGGATTCCGGATAAAATTATATTTTTCCCCACCCCCTTTATCACTGACATAATTCTTATTAATCTTCATTTTCAAACAGTAACACCCAGTCCCGCGTGGCTGGGTGTCGCAGCGTGAAGAGTTTTCCAGGAGCCCCATGACTCCTTCCTGTGCTGGTCATACAGGGTTGGGTTCCGCTTTTGGGGCTCTTCAGGGAAGTAGTCGATCCCCTAATGGCATTTGCTGGGGCTTGGCTGGAAGGGGGCGAGATACTCGGGGAAGGAGAATCCTGCACCAGAAATAGCCGCTGTGGCTTTCAGCTTGCTTGGTTTACCGATCCCCTTTTCTACCCTAGGTGACAATCAGTTTGTGAATTAGCTGTTAATTCCTGAAGGCTGAGGAGGCGGTGGGATGGGAAAGGCTCAGAGGGGGTTGAGGGAAGTTCTTCCTCTCGCTTTGTGGGTCTCCCGCCTCCCCCGGGCAGGCGGGGCGGGCGCTGAGGGGGGCGGCTCCGGCCCAGGGGAGGAGGAAAGAGGAGCAGTGGCTGTAGCTGGAATCGGTCAGAGAAGATACGGTTATTATTGAGGGGCGACGGAGCAGCGCTTTAGTTTTCTTCGCGTGAGTCTCTCCTCCCCCTGGAAGGCTTTGGTTTTATAATTCGAGGAGGAATTTCAGCAGACTCGAGTTGAGTATCGTGTCTGTCTAAACACACAACGTGCTTCTTTTTATGTTTCTTTTGCAGACGGGGCTCAGCTGGAACTAGCTCTCCTCTTCATCCTTACGGTAAACACCGCCGGGCGGGAGTAAGGCCGATAGCAGCCTGAGCGGCCCTGATAAGAGGCAAGTCCTGCCCCTTCGCTCGGACAACTTAAAGCATCTGGTGTGCTGACAACTGGTAAACGGAACACCTCTCCTCTGCTTTATAAAGTGTAGCGAGCTCTGTAAAGAGCATTGGTTGGGAGGATCTCGTGGAGGGTGCCCGAACCCGTAGGACCGGGCACGCCGAAAGCTCTTATTCTCTGGTTTGCCGGCGTTCTTGCCGTGAGCCATCTTCCTTCCCGCAGCGCTCTTGCGTTATTTCAAGCCGGGAAAGCTTCCAGCTAACCTCGTGTAAAACCCGCTTGTGCTTCCAATTTTAAAATCTCCTTCAGGTAAGTACTGATGGGAGCAGCTGCCAACAACATTGCTATTTAATGTAAATGACTACGTATTCAAAGGTAGAGCTGGCTATTCGAGTACATCAGCGTGTTCCTGGGTGAAAGCATTCAAGGAATTAATTGAATTTCCAGAGGGGTAAAGCCTGCCTCTACAAGCTTCCTTTGAAGGGAATACAATTTTAATCGGCTTGAGGGCTGGTGAGATGAGATGTCCCAGACCTTTCCCAGAGGTTCCTGGGAACTTCCTGGTAAAAATTAACATCGCGGCATCGCAGGGACACGGTTACCGCTGGGGATGACCCTGACTGAAGCTCTGCCGTCCCCCAGCTCTCCGGAGGAACTTGAATGCGCTTGATTCCACACACAGGCGCCCGGTGCTGGGACCGGCTGGGCTGAGGGGCCGCATGCGGGGCCGGCTCTCGTCCCCGACGGAAGAAGGACTCCCTTGGGGGCGCGCTCCCCCGCGGGCGGTGGGGGCAGCCGCGGGCACCGGAGCCTCGCTCCAACCGCGGCCGGGGAGCGCGGGAGGAAGCGCCAGAGCCGAAGGGGGTTCCGGCGGGCTGCCGGCCACCACCTAGCCAGGTAGGCGGCCGGAGGGCTCGAGCTGGGGGACATGAGGGGAGGGCCGTCCCCGTTCCCCCGGCGGCTCCTCCGGGAAGGAGGTTAGCTGGGGGGGAAAGCCGTTCGTCTCTCTCCGGCCTTCTGGAGCAGCCCCGCTTAGTGGGCGGCCGGCGGAGCCGGTCCCAGCCCCACGGCCAGCCGCTGGGCCGCATGCTACTGCCGTCGAGAGCCGCCCCTCGGAGGCCTCGGGGCCCCCCGCGAGCGGCGAGTCGCGGCGGGGCCCGGCGGGTGCTTACGGGGCGGAGGCTCCGGAGCTGGGCTGGGCAAGGGGAAAGCGGGCACATGCGGGCCGGGCAGCCCCGCGCAGGGAATACCTCCCGGCGGAGCTAGCGGCAGCGGTCCGTAAATGAAATTTGAGGGGAGACTCGTGGCTTCTGCTAAGCTGCTTGGGTCCGGTAATCCCAGCCTGTTGCCATGGCTGCCGGTCAGGCAGGTTCGGATAAAGGATTGTTTTTGGTGGGGGTACCGAAAGGGAGAGACCGACTGCCCCTTGGAAATGCCGAAGGCCTGGGGAAAGGAACAATGGCTTTGTGGGTAGGCTCAGCCTCAAGATACGCAAATCCATTACTTGTAGTTTAGGGAAGAAGCAAACTCTGGAAGTTTTACGTTCTCTTTTTTTTTTCTTTGGATTATTTTCTGGCAGTGGGGGTGGTGCTTCTGGTTTGGGTATCCCAGGCTGTGAGGTCAGGCTTGCTGTCCTCTCGCAAATAAAAATTCCCAGCAAAATGAACAGCTCAGCTGTTGTGCTCCTGCTACATAATTGAAACTTTCTGTGCAGGTTTCTTCAGGTTTTGTCTCTTTCTTTGCCCAATTTATGCCACTCTGTTCTTCCATACCGTATGGTTGCAAAATGATTTAGAAAGGCCACTTTGTGATGGGATGAAATTACTTGTTTTAACTTGGCAATTCTGTTGTAGCTTAACTCTCTGAAAACATTGTACATTAAAAAAAAAACTTATATTTTGTGGTGAATGCCATGGTACTAGGCTTAAAAAACTACATTCAGAGTTGGCTTAAAGGAAATGTGTATGAAGTGAGGGTTCCTGCCCATCCGTTTCCAAATAGCATATTTTCTTATCTGATTAGCTTATAGATCTGAAAATAAAATAATTTTCCTTCCACATGTAAGATAGCACGACTGTGTCCTTGGTTTTATTCTTCTCACCTGTGTGAAATAAATCTATGGATTTTTCTGATGCAGTACCTGCCTCTTTAGCATGTCTGTCTCTCTGCAAGTCAATATAAGGTATTTCTTAAAGTTGAGGCTTTAATATTAAAGGTGGGTAAATCCATGATTTCCTTGAGGGTCATTTTGGCTGTAGAAGGCCTCTTTTGTTTGTGGGATGTTTGCATCATCTGTTGAGACTTGTGAGACTCCCCAGATTCAAATATGCCCCTGTTCAAAACTAGCAGGAAAGTTTTTCTGTGGGATCCTGTTGAAGAGGTGCCTTTGGGAGCAGCTGCAGAGCATGCCGGCAGGACAGCCAAACCTGAAAGCTGGTGGGAAGATCACAAGTGCCTGAGTTGTGAACAAGTGGGGAAATAGAAGAGTTATGGTATTTTGGCTATAAAAGTTGATTAGTGAGATAGTATTTTGATATGTACTGTGTGTGCTGCTGAATAATAGCTTTAGCAGTTACGCAGGAGAGTTGCCTCACTGAGGGGGAAAATACAGCAGCTGATGGGGTGGTGGGTCTCAGTTGCAGTGGCAAGTGCTTGAGATGCTTCTCTTCCACTGTCTCCTCAGACCTTTGAAACCTTACATGCAGAGATGATTTCAGATGAAAAGCATTTCAGATGACTGCTTTCTTCCTTGTGTGATTGTTTTTGAATTGAAGGCGGGGACTGTGAAGAGTTTTCTTATGATAGTTTCTTTGTGTTATTAGCACTTTTATCCTGGCTTGTTTTCATTGTTAGTTTCTGGGCACACCACGATTAGTGCCTTTCAGTAAAGGTTTGACTTGTTCTCCCAAGACAGGCTTGGTAAAGTTCTCATACACTGCTTTGGCTGATGTGTTTTGTTTTGGGGTTTTTTTGCGCTTCTTATGTGATGCTTCATATGCTGCTGGAGATTGGTTCAGGTATTTTGGCTGGGAAGAGGATGCAGTGAGATTGCCATTTGAAGATGGACCATCTACGTGAGGTGGTCCACATCACTGACTCAAAGAGCTTGTGGGGAAAGGCTCTTACTTTTTTTTTTTTTTTTCTCCATAGTGTAGCTTGAGCTGTAGCACAGGATCTTGGTTTATTTGTCTTTCTGCCTTAACATTAAGGTTATTTTACTAAGAGGCATGAAAGGTTATTTTTACTGTATGTATAATGAGATACTCTGCTGTGTCTCCCTAGTTAAGGTCATTTTAGGAACAGGCTCAAGATTACTTGAAAAGCCTCGTTTTACAGACATCTTTCCTTGCAGATGGTTGCTCTGTTTTAGCTAAATCAGTTGAAATGTGCACTGTGTGTTTAAGTGGAGTTAAATTTATCAAGCTCATGACAACTCGCTTGTCATTTTTTGAATAATTTGTTCATCGATTTCTCTGGTCTTATAGGGAAGCTAGTAAAGGATATTGGGAAATTAATTTATGGGAACTGAATGTATGGGGTTTTTTCTTTTTCTGAGTCTCTAATTTTTACCACCTGTTTACTCAAAAGAGCAAGAACTTTGTAGGAGAATACCCTCCACTCCTCCTGAACTTCCCCATTAATCCAGTTTCTCCTACTTCCATTTTTGCTGTGTGTGGCTACTTCTGTACCTATTTATAGTCTTCAAGGGAAATTAAAACTTCTCTTACTATTTGGTGTGCAAACTACTTGAAGCGTTAAATCTTTCTTTTATCCTGCTACAGAAGAAGAAAAAAAACCCTCAGCTTTTCTTGATGTGTACTGATGTTGGAAGGAAAACATGGCATGCAGGCTGTTGTTTCCTTTGCAAGTCGCTTGTCCCTGGTGTGTGAGAATTAATCTATTCTCACTTTGTGGTTCAGTGCAGTAATCGCTGATATCTGTAGCTCCTGTTGTGCAGAAAGGTTGAAAAGCTGAAAAGTGATGGGCAGTATTAGCTCAGGTGTGCTATGAAGCAAAAGTAGTGAACACGTGGCTTGTGTGTAGTACTGTTGCCTTTTGAAAAGCGCATTGAGCAAATGGAGGTGCCGAATGTTGCAAAATACTTTGTGGTGCCGCTTCTTGCTACATTCTGTGCCTGTCATCTTTAAATATCACCTCCTTTTAAAGTTCATTTTGTTTGAGTGAGATGTTTCTTCAGTGTTCAAAGTTGGTCATTCTTTGGTCTTAAAGGCAAAAGCCTTGATATCTCAAGAGAAGTGCTGCAACAGAATGAGCAAATTTTAAGCTTCTCCTGGGTAATATCCAAACTTTGCATGTAATTGTTCCGCACTGCCTCTGCTTCCAGCCTTGGCAGCAGCAGCAAAGCTGGAGTACACTGTGCTAGTGCTATTCTTTACATTCCAGCGCCTGTGGGGAGCCAGGAGGAGCAAGGCAAAAACTTGAATAGCCCCCACTTGCCCTGGCTGGGAAGGGAAGGCTAGAAAGCCTGAGGAGCCACAAAGCTGATTCTCCGTCCTGTTAGGAGGGCAGGGATGGAGTAATGAAGGAACTGGTTTTAAGAGCTGACAGAAATGAAATGAAGTTCAGACTTAATTATTGAACCTCTTCTTAACATCTCTTGATTTAGAGTGCAATTTTCCATTCCATAGAGTAATATTGCTTTCTTTTGGGCCACAAGCCAGTAGGGAGCTTTGTGAGGTGGGTGGCTAGCAGTCTTGGATTTCCACTGAGTCTTCAGCTCACTTTGAGAAAAGTTTCTAGTCCTTGTGAGTACAGGTTCAGGAAACACTGAAATAGGATCAGCTGCTGCAGAACTCAGAAGAGCTCTTTGTTAGTCTGGATCTGCAGACTGGTACTTGCACAGTGGTAGCTAGCCGCTGCTTTTCAGAGCCCCGTGGCCAGCAGCAAAATGAGAATGGTGTGAGGGGCATGTCACTGGATTACCTGGAGCCTTGGAAGACAAAATAGATGCCTATGCAATGGTCATTTAATAGTCAATACAAAATGTGTGTGTAAAATACATATGATGCCCCAGGGTTGGTGGGGGAGAGAATCTGTGGTTTTGACATTATCTTTTTCTTTTTACTAGTGTGTATGTGTATTTGTTATAGCTGGTCTCTCTCCTGGGCAGCTAACTTTTTGCAGGTGTGTTGGGCTGGGATTTTTTTGGCTACACAATGACCTATGGTGGGTCACTGCTCTGTTTAGGTAAAGGAATATGCAAGTATGCTAGCATAACACAAGGGACAGTGTGGGGAAGGAACTTTAGGGTTTTCCTCACTGCAGTGAAGAGAGGGAGGTGCCTGCTGCTGAAGAGCTGTTGTTGCTGAATGAAGGCACAACCTCATTCATCTTCTGACAGTCAAAATAGATAATTCCTGTTTCTTTGAAGGTCTTGAACCTGCCTGTCTCTGTCTTCCACCAGTGTCATGTCTGAGCACCCTGGAAACATTATCACCAGAATCTTCACTGTGCTTTAGGGCAGTCTGAAGTCAAATGTGTGGGATTGAGACCAGGAGGGGAGGGTTAGTGGTATAGATGGGAGATACCCTGTAGGGTTTGTTTGAGCGTAACATTTGCACAAGGTTAAGTGGAGCTATGATAATAGATCCCCTTGAAGTGTGGGAACAAGTTAGGATTTGTCTGTGTTGGTGAGTGTGTACATGGCTTGCTGGCATGTGGTAGCTAGTCTTGATCATGCCCCTAGTGTAGACAAGTTACTGCCTTCTCATTTGGTTAGCTGGGAGGCTATTAAGGGAAGACTACAGCTTGCCCAAATGTTTTGCAATATTTAATGGGACAGGGTGACTTGCTTGCCTTAGCTGAGAATTGACTTAATTGCCTCAGATGGGACTCTGGGGGGCTCTATAAGCTTATTCCCCCTCCCCCCTCATTTTATAGCCACCCATGGCAATTTTAATTCCCCGTTCTTATAAAATTGAGGGCCTCGGGACTGTGTCTATAGTGAAGCGCCCTGTGATTCAGCAGCTCTGATGTAGCAGTACCACTTCAGTGCCTTTTGGTGGGTTTCCTGTCCTTTTATTTGCCCTGGTTCACAAGTGTAGACACTGGTAGGTCCATAAGAGGATGATGAAAAGAGTAGGCAGTGATGTTATCTTCCAAATCCTGTATGAAACAATTGTAGGTGCTGCAAGGGGAACAAACCAGAAAGTCCACAATGTGCTGTCCCTAAATAGCATCTCCCTCTGTCACTGCTGGGGACAGGCTAGTGGGCGAGATGGACACTGGTCTGATAAAGAGTATTTCTTGTGCCTGTGTTGCTCACTGTGCAGTGGAGCATATGACATGCATGTAAGCTGGATTTTGAGTAGCCAGATGATTTAAAATTACTGATCACTGTAAATAGCAGTTGTACAGTTTCTCAAGATTGACTGCCTTTTCTTGCAAAACATGTTAAACACTGTTACTTCATTTTCATTGGAGCCATTTGAAAAGAATAGCTGTTTTCATTCCTTCTTTCTTTTGTGCTAATGGCATGTCATAATTTGCTTTCAGTGTGGGACATGGGCTCTTTGATGGCTTAAGCCTTAAACTTTAGTTTAAGGATTTTTAATCTACATTTTAATCTACAATGAGAATGTTCAGAGCTTTTCAGAAAAAGTGGTGAAATACTGTATTCATCTCATTCTTCAGATTTCTCAGTTAATATTTCCTATGATAAATACTAGCTGGTGTCAGTGACTTTTTGAAGTTGTGTGATTGAAGTTGGCTAACACCATTAAGTGACTGAAAGAGGTATTTAAAATGTTTAACTTCAGGCCACTGTTCTGTGAAATTTGGGCACTCACATGTTTGTGCAAGGCTTTTCAAAATTTCAGCACTTCTTTAATGGCCAGAGGCTTTTATAATATCTGCCATAATTGTGTGATAAGCAGGTATAATGAAACCAGGTTTCCGATGTCTTTCTGTATGTAGGCTTCCTGATCTTTAATGAAAGATGAGATTATAGGGCCTCTTTGCTCTACTAGGCTGTCTATGTTTGCAAAATTTGTGGCGGTCTCAAACACATTAAGTTCCTAATCTGTCAAGTTTGACTAAAATTAGCCAGAGGGGTTCAAAATTTCTATAGGGAAAGAATGAAAGGACATGTATGCATGCATACAGGATATGATTGCATAAATTTCATTCTAAGAGTATGTGCTCTAACAGAACAAAAAGTCTTTTACTGTACCTCATTTCTTGCTCTAATGGAGTTCTGTGCTGTCTGTGGCATGACTTACAATTTGATAGGACGTGGCGGTGCTGGAGCCTAAGGTGGATTTGGTGTGGTCAGGGTAGCAAGAAAGGTGTCAATAGGCAAGAAAGCAGGTCATGCTTACTGTGTATCTTGTTCTAGAGGACTTCCAGTTTTATGCTGAAGCAAATATCAGGCTTTATCCTTACATTTTATCCCTGCTGCAGCGTGGGCCAGTTTGGCAGTAAGAGCAGATCTGTTCCAGAAATCACTGTGCTGGTGACTTACGGGGATGTGACCTCTGTCCTGTCTAAGGGCTTACCCAGTTACTGTCTTATCTTAAGAAGAGGTATTCACACATACAGCCCAGGTCAAATCTGATGCTCAGCAAAGATCAGGTAAGGGAGGATGGCTGATCTGTTTAAAAATACTATAGTCCTGAAGAAACTCCTGTTTGCTTTGTGTAGCACTTAAGGACTGTTGAATCAGAGAATCAAACAGCAGAAATAGACACCTTGTTTCACCTACAGCAGCCAGACTTGGCTCAGAAAGGAACAAATCAAACTGAAGGGTGATGATGATATGTAGCAGAAGGTCCTGTGTGAAGCCATCTCTGCAGCAGGGACTGGACTGCATGTTTGCCATCTGTCACTTGCAAAAAGGCTGCCCAGCTGCCCACATTCTTTTGGCTCTGAGATGGACTATAGGCATTTTAGCCACTGCAGGGCAACCCCAGCAGGAGGGCTGTGAGACCATGAAAGAGGATGTGTGGGTTTGGTGAAATGCACCTTTGACTCCCCTCAGTTTTAGGGGTGACTGTTCTCTAAAAAAAAAACCCAAACAAAGCCTAAACACCCAACACGGCGATACACTGATTTTCAGTTTTGGGAAGGAAATGGGTTGTGGTTAACCTTCAGAGAGGATTGAGGTCTGAAAGCCCTAAATGGGTGTCTCTGTGTAGCATATAAGCTTTCCCAGCATTCCGAACTGGACTAATTTAGGCAGCTTTCCTCCCAGACAGATGGCAATTGAAGATTACAGTCAGACATAATTAGCTTTCCTAATGTATAGGTAAGGAAACTAAGGTGCATGAATCAGGGCTATGAGCTCCACTACAGTTTGGAGGACCACTAAAAGTTAGCACTGCAGTATGGCCTGTTGTAGTGTTATTTTATAGCTCTCTATATACAGAAATACATAAATGAACTTACATAAACTTTTCCGTAAGGGCCTGAGTTCTCTTATAGCACCTAACAGTCTGTGAAGAATTCCAGTTCTGGTTTTGTCTTTTAGGCTGCTCTTTGTTCTGGGCTTTTATTGTGAATTCAGTTTTAACATTGTCTAAAGAAAAGCACAGTGATACTCTGAATGCTTAAGCTGGATACACCTTTATGTCTGTTTCCCTTGGAAAGCTCATTACCTTGCAAATTTCCTTTTTTTTTTTTTGTATTTTTTTTCTTTAAATACATGTACACTTACTGTGAACCTTTCCCATTCAGAAAAGATTTCTCATGCTGCATTAAATGTTCTTCAGGATTACATTTTTAAACTATGCTATGTATCTCATAGCTCTCAAAATCCTCAGGAGAAGTACTGTTTGAATATTGTATGTGGTGGTTTCTCCTCTATTCACATTTAAGAAATGAAGCAAAGCACTGAAAGCCTTTAGGGGATCAGATACAGGCTGTGCTGCAACCTGTACAACAGTTCTTTGTTAGATCAAAACCACTTCATGTCCACAAACCATTCTCATAGTTATGAAGTTGCTCATTTTCTTTTTCTTCTGATGGGTGTTTTTGTTGTTGTTGTAAATAATATTTTTTTTTGAGCTTTAATGCTAAGAAAACAAAGCTGCATATAAAGAAGGGCTTATGAAAATAGCCTTAATATTTACAATAGTCAAGTTTTTCCAGTTTGGCACTGTCAGTTTGGATATAGCTTTCTTATGGTAGTTAGCAGCTAAGGTGTGTATTCTGATTAAACGTCAGAATTGAAAGGCAATGTGAATGTATTCATTGCAATGCCGAGTTAAGGCATTAATGTTATCAGAGAAGCTGCTCAAGCTGTTGGTGAACTCTAGCTTTCTCCTGTTGTATTGCATTTGCATGGCAAGGATTTGGTAGGGGGCCACAAGGGTGGCTTCTGTGAGGAGCTGCTGGCAGCTTCCTCTATGTCTGATAGAGCCAAGGACAGCTGGCTACAAGATGGATCCACTGCTGGTCAAGACCATCAGTGATGGTGGTACCACCTCTGGGGTAACGTGTTTAACAAGGGGGGAAAATCCGCTATGCAGCTTCAGTGGAGAGAGAAGTGAGAATGTGAAAGCTGTGCAAACATGAAAGTCGGTGAAGGAAGAGGAGAAGGAGGTGCTCCAAGTGCCAGAGCCGCCTGTGGTACAGGCTGCATACAGGTGGCATGGGCTGTCCTCCTGCAGCCCATGGAGTTCCAAGGATGGAGCAGATACTCACCTGCAGCCCCTGAAGGACCCCATGTGAGAGCAGAGGGATGCTCAAAGGAGGTTGTGACCCTGTGGGAAGCCCTTGCTGGAGCAGGTTTGCTGCAGGACTGGGGACCCCACAGGGACCCATTCTGGAGCAGCCTTTTCCTGAAGGGCTGCACCCCTTGGAAGGACCCACACTGGAACAGTTCATGAAGAACTGCAGCCTGTGGGAAGGACTCATATTGGAGAAGTTCATGGAGAACTGTCTTCTGTGGGAGGAACCTGGCCCTGGGGCAGGGGAAGAGTGTGAGGCCTCCTTCTCTGAGGAGGTAGGAGCAGCAGAGGCAATGTGTGATGTACTGACAGCAGCCCCTGTTCCCAGTTCCCCTGTGCTGCCAGGGGGAAGGAGGTAGAGAACTTGGGAGTAAAGTTAAGCCCAGGAAAAAGGAATGGCTGGAGGGAAGGTGTTCGCAATATTTGGTGTTATTTCTCATTATCTGACTCTGATTTGATTGGTGATATAACAAATATATAATACTAATAATTAATAATGAAGCTAATTTCCCCAAGTCGAGTCTGTTTTGCCCATGATGGTGATTGGTGAGTAATCTCTCCCTGTCCCTCTCTGGACCCATGACCCTTTTGTTTTATTTTTCTCTCTTCTGCCCAGCTTAGGTGAGTGATAGAGCAGCATTGGTGCCCAGGCAGGGCCAGCCCACCACACCTGGGCTGGCAGGATTATTGCCTGAGGAAACTTGCAGGACTTAGTAGTTGGGGTAAATGCTGACACTTATCTTCATTTTCCTCCTTCCCTGATTTAATTTAGCTTTACACTTTTCACCGACTTGTTTTGCTGCATTCCTGATGATCCCAGAGCTCTCTGTTGGCACATATGCATTGCAGCAGATTGTCCTGCAGAATCTGCTATTGGGGTAAATTCCATCTCAGACAGCTGAGGATCCTGAGGGCTTTTTTTTTTTTTTTTTTTTTGTATGTGTATTGGTTTTGATTTTGGTTTTGTTTTTTAGCAGTTGAGGCAAGATTGGGAGCAACACAGCAAAAATCAGCTAACACTGGGTTTGGAGCTCTGACCACAGACGTGCTTTGCATGTTATCTAAGTGAAAATTAAACTGGTTCAGTTTTGTATGTTGAGCCTCTTAATCCACACGAACCAGCATAATGTAACTTGTTGCTTTTTATAAAACTGGCATCAGGTGATGGTGATCCATGTGTTTTGGGACTTTATCATAACTGGGTCATACAGCAAGCACTTGTGTTTCTTTAGGGGCAGATTCTGGGATGGGTAGCCATCAGGATTTATACTAGTATGACTGAGAAATCAGTCTGGTTTACTTGGTATCTACTGTTGATGTAGATAGGGAGCATTTCATTCTCTAGATAGTGGTAGGGAAGTTAAGTAAATCGACCCTTTCACTTAATAGTTGTTAAAAACAAACACCCCCCACCCCCAACTTTATTCTCTGTGCCCTTGAGAGTCCTAATTTGCCTGTGAGTGGGGTGGGTTTGTTTGGGTTTTTTTGGTGTGATTTATTTATTTTAGCCTATGGTTGCGATTATTATTTATTTTCCCCAAGATGACTGGTAGATCCAGTTTTGTAATTCCTAGCCAGTCTTGTGAGAGCTGAGGTTAAATCACTAGCTCCCAATCAGCCAGAGCTGGATGCTTTAGTTAGGCATTATAAGGAGACAAAGTGTGCCTTGTTTTAAGGTGAACTTCATGCTGTAGTGAATGTGCATGCATGATACAGATGAAGTTCTCCTGCTGGACCTTTATTTATTTAGATTGGTATGGTTTCAGGGGAGGAAGGGAGGGAACTGGTGAGCTGATATGGTTTATAACTGACCTGTTTGAAACCTGACTGATTTGCTATTTCTGTCCTTTCTTCCTTCCACTTTTTTCCATCTTTTCCCTCTGGGAAACCTAAGGATTGTTGGTTTGACCTCAAGCCTCTGGCTCTGCAAGCACTCATGAACAAAGAAGAGTGGGTGTGAACTAGTCACTGATGTTATAGTGGGATCTAAATCATTGTGTTTTTTGTTGTGTAGCCTGTCTTGTCTTTCTGGTTTAAAAGGAGGTGAAGCCGCAAAACAATTCAAAACTGTGATGCTCTGTTCCTTGAGGAAGAGCAGCTCAAGTTGACAGAAACCTTGTTAGTTATGCCAGTCAAGGCATGAGGAGAAAAAGATTTGACCTCTGACACTCAGAACATATTGGATGGTTTGTTTATATTCCAGTCTTTCTGGAAGAAGAGCTGAAGGGAGGGGAAAAGCATAGGCTGAGAAGGAACAGTGTTGTCACCACAGTATGCAGGAGGAGCTGTGTGGATTTATGGCATCCATGTAAGTTGAAAGATAAACTGAAGCTCTGTGATGGTGACTCAAATCAGATACCACACTTGCTGAAGTTGCAAAATAAGGACTAATTGTATGTAAAGATGCAGCTCTGACAAGGACATTGGTTTTCCACTTCCACCAAGGAAAGAAAATACTAGCCTCTGGGTTTATATAATAAATTTGCAATGTACCCAGTATGTTGGTGGGAGCTGGGGTGGACCCATCTGTCTGTCTGTAGGAGATGCAGGCTGGTCTTGAGGTGACTTAATACCGTAACAGGGTCTGATAATTCTGTAGCTGTAGCTCTGCTGGGGTGGGAAGTTGAACAGCTGAAGTTGGCTTAGATTCTTAATTAAAAATACCTATCAATCTCTACATAATGCTTATGCATTCTGTTGCTTGCTTGCTTTCAGAAAATTGACCAGCTAACATTATGAACATTTTGCACTGGCATGGTGGGCTCCTTGCCCCTTCCTTTGTGTGGATTACCATAGGTTTTTTAGAAAGAGGAGGGAATTGAGTAATTGAGTTCCAGTTTTGTCCACCCTGTTTTGCTTAACCCTGACTGACCTTGACCTAAGGGCACTGTGACCTCTGTCAGGTTGATGAGCTTTAATCAAGATGCAGAATTTTATATTGTGATAAATAAGCTGGAATGGGGCTGTCATTTTACATCTGAACTGTGTCTTCTCAATTGCCTATTTTCTTGCATCTCTGACTATGGGAATTTTCTAGCACAATATTTACGTTGTAGGAGTTTGTTTTCCTTTGATTAGCTTTCTGTAACACTCGGTTATTTTAAAGTAGGGAGAGCGGGGAAAATGCTGTCACAATTAAAAATGCAGCCAGAATAATTTATTCCCTAAACAAGGCGATGGTTCTGTTTACTAAACCAGGTTAAGAAAGCCTTCACCAAAAAGACTGTCTTTCTTGACTACACAACTTTCTTCTTAAAGAACTGGATGAAGCCAGGCACTGGAGATGTTACAGTGAGGAGGCACTTGTGTAACTAAGGTGTTCTATGTTCCCAAGAGCTGAGTTAGGTACACCCTACTGATGCTCGAGTGCCATGCTGATTGTCCTGCATGTGATACTGAAAGCTGCTACAGATTCCTTATGATCCTGTTTGAAGAATGTTGACCTATGTTTTCTTTTTCTAATGAAAGTTTTGCAGGCTGTATGAATATCTTTGTAAATACTTTAAAAACATTTTTTTTTCTCTGAGTTGTACTGTTATTCCTAATGTTTTAAGAACTGGTGTGGTTTAAGCCCAGCCGGCAATCCAGACCCATGCAGCCTTTAGCTCACTCCCCCCAATTCTTCTCCTTGCTCCCAGAGGGATAGCGAGGAGGATCAAAAGAATATGACTCCCATGAGTTAAGAACAATCCAGTAACTCAGGTATAACAAAAACCACTGCTGCTACCACCAATAATAATAATAAGGGAAATAACAAGGGAAGAGAATACAACCGCTCACCACCTGCCAACTGATACTCAGCCTGACCCAGCAGTGATCTCACCTTTCTGGGTAACTGCCCCCAGTTTATATAGTGGGCATGACGTGCTGTGGTATGGAATACCTCTTTGGTCACTTTGGGTCAGGTGTCCTGTCTCTGCTTCCTCCTGGCTTCCCCTCCTCCCTGGCAGAGCATGAGACTCAAAGTCCTTGGTCAGAGTAAACATTACTGAGCAGCAGCTGAGAACATCGTTATTATCAGCGCTGTTCCCTGTCCGAAAGTCAAAAACACAGCACTGCACCAGCTACTGAGAAGGAGGAAAATGACTGCTGCTGTGAACCCAGGACATTTAAATATCCTTTGCTTTGTCTTTGCTCTGTTTCGTACCTTGATCTGATCCTTCAGCAAGGTCTCTTCCATTAAAGTCAGCAAAATCAGCAATTTAATCAGTTGCTAATTTGACAACTTTGTTTGAAGAGCTGGTTCATTATGTTCTGTTGTTTAGTTGATGTTTTCATTGATTGAATGAGGGAGTAAAAGTAAACAGTTAATTTCCTTTTTAGTGGGATATTTTAGCAAACTTCTGCAAACCAGGTGGAGGTAAAAAATACTGACAGTGGAAAAAAGCCAAACTGAACAACTCAAGGAGAGCAGTATCTATTTCAAATATAGAATCATTTAGGTTGGGAAAAAACTTCATGATCATAGAGTCCAACTGTAAACCCAGCACTGCCAAGTCCAGCACTAACCATGTCCCTAAGTGCCACGTGTATGCATCTTTTAAACACCTCTGGGGTGGTGATCTACTACTTCCTTGGGCAGCCTTGTCCAGTGCCTGACAACCTTTTTGGTGGAAAAAAAGTTTCCTAACATTCAGTCTACACCTTCCCTGGTGCAACTCAAAGCCGTGTTCTCTTGTTGCTTATTACTTGGGAGAAGAGACTGACACCCACCTTGCTACAAACTCCTTTCAGGGAGTTGTAGAGTGATAAGGTTTCCTCTGAGCCTCCTTTTCTCCAGGCTGAACAGCCCCAGTTCCCTCGGCTGTTCCTCATAAGACTTGGATTCTAGAGCCTTCACCAGCTTCATTGCTCTTCTTTGGACATATTCCAGCACCTCAGTATCTCTTGTGCAGTGAGAGGCCTAGAACTGAACACAGGATTTGAGGTGCATCCTCACAGTGTCGGGTACAGGAGTATCATCACTGCACTGGCCCTGCTGACAACACTGTTTCTGGTACAGCCCAGAATGTTATTGGCATTCTTGGCTGCCTGCTGGTGCATTTTATTCAGCCAGCTGTTGACCAGTGCCCCCAGGACCCCTTTTCTGACAAGCGGCTTTCCAACCACTCTTCTCCAAGTGTCTAGCATTGGATGGAGTTGTTGTGACCCAAGTGCAGGACCTCAGAATATTGATGCAGCCTGTCCAGATCTACAGATCCCCTGTAGAGCCTTTCAGTCCTTAAACAGATCCACGTGCCCATGCAGCTTTATGTCATCTGCAGACTGATTGAGGGTGTACTTGATCTCCTCATCCAGATCATTGATGATGATACTGAACAGAAGTGGCCCCAGTACAGAGCCCTGGCGAATGCCACTTGTGGCCAGCTGACAACTGGATTTAACTCTATCACTCTTTGGACTTGGCCATCCAGCCAGTTTGTTACCCAGCAAAGGGCACACTTGCCTGTGCCATGAGGAGCCAGCTTC
The DNA here is from genome assembly GCA_025447955.1 of Psilopsiagon aurifrons. Taxonomy (NCBI): domain Eukaryota; kingdom Metazoa; phylum Chordata; class Aves; order Psittaciformes; family Psittacidae; genus Psilopsiagon; species Psilopsiagon aurifrons. The sequence goes on along the minus strand of JAOEHY010002542.1, from coordinate 8,815 downwards.
TTCAAGAGAATGCTGTGGGAAATGGTGTCAAAGGCTTTACTAAAATCTAGGTAGACAACATCTACAGCCTTTCCCTCATCCTCTGCGCAGGTCACCTTTGTCATAGGGGGTCAGGTTAGTCAAGCAGGATCTGCCTTTCATAACCACATGCTGAATGGGCCTGATCACCTGTTTGTCCTGTACATGTGTGCATGGTGGTACTCAAAATGATGAGCTAATTGCTGTTAATGACATCTGACTAAACCCAGTAGGTATGGGTTTTTTGGTAGTATCCTTGCAGTCTTAGGGAAAGACTTTTAAAATTATTGCGAAAAACTCAGGGTTTGCTCTAGAATTTGAGCGTGACTGTCAAAAAATTTCGTAGTGACTCTTCCAGTAGAGTTAAGGGAATTGGAGCTGTAAGGGAGGCAGTGTTACTTCCCAGGGAGGGATGAAAGGTTGAAATTTCAACAGCTGCAGCCTGTAGTTCATCCAGAACAGAGCAGGACAGCCTGGAAGGTACACTTAAGGTTGATAGAGGATAGATTGTTCATTGTGTGGCTTTGTTACAGTTAGATACTGTTATAAAACTCCATCTCTGACCCTACAGTTAAGCTTGCATGAAGGATGGGGCAAGGGGTGTATGTGTAAGTAAGGAAGTGGTGTCTTGTTGCACTCAAGTAATTGTAACAGATCACTGTTAGCTTCACCTCAAAGAAATGTCCATGTGAGTGGCAGTAGTGTATGTCTTAATCAGTAGTTTGTGTCTCTATTTCTGGTAACAAAATGCAGTACGCTTTTGTAGTTTATTGCTCTTTAATACAAGGTATGATGTTAAGATGTTACTAGCATAAAGCATATTGCTGTAAATCATCTGGGCTAAAGCTATTTTGAGTTTTATTGCGTCAGGGCTGTTTAACACAGGTTTAAAATAAGAGCAACTCTAAATATTCAAAAAATCAACACAGAATTTTAAAAAAGAAAATTAAACAAAAACAAGGGAGGAAAAAAACCCTAACCCTAAACCCAAAGGTTCTGCTCAGCAGAAAAACACAGCAGTATGTTTGGATATGGCTTGCGTTTGCTGGACAGATGTTTCATTCCTTCACTAAAAAAATATAGATATGCAAGTAGGTATTCACACTTTTTTTTTTTTTTTTTATACTAAACCTGCATACCATGGTAGGGGAAGAAGTGAAAACAATAGAAGGGTATAGCTCTTGAGTAAATTTCCACAGTAGCTTGTGGCCAGAGTGGCTATTTTGGACGTCCACTAGATTAAGCAACAACAGTTTATTCATAACTACTTGAGAGGGCAGCTCAGTGTGTTAGATGTGAGCAATGCAGAAGTTTCTTTTCCCTCAGTGTTTCTTGCCAGATGCCTGAGCTTCTGATATGTCTGTGGTTTTCTTTCAGTGGACTGTGAGATAGAGTGTTTTAAAAAAATGAACACCATTTCTCTTGATTAGTAAGTTCCATAGATTGGATCCTAACTTGTCTTCCTTGCTTTGCGATGTGTGAAAATAACATTTTTCTGTCACTTGAGCAATGAAGTCCTGGAGACATTCAAGGCCAGGCTGGATGTGGTTCTGAGCGATGTGAGCAAATTGAAGATTTCCCTGTTCATTGCAGGGGGGTTGGGCTAGATAACCTTTGAATGTCCCTTCCAACCAAACTGTTCTAGTCTGTCCTCAGTCAGGAGCTGGAGACTGTACAGGACATGAGGGCATTCAGTACAGCTTTAGATGACAAAAAAAAGACTTTAAGAATATTCAGTCATCCTAAAAAAGCTGGTAGCAATTTTAGGTAGCTCATTCCCTGTTCTGCTTCACTGGCATCAGCCTATTTACCTCCTGCAAAGTGCTAATGCTTATTTAACTGTGTAATTATGGATACTGATAGTGTGGCTCAAGAAAGAGGAGAAGCACTGGTACCTACCTGTAAAGGCAAACTTCTGAACCAAGAGGCTGGTTTCTTTGGGCTGCAAATGGGCAGAAAGGGGCTCTTACTCTGATCGGCTTCTTGAAGAGTCCATCTTCTTCCTTTGCCTTCAGGGAGAACCCACAGTGAGACCTCGATGCTTCTGTGCAGAGTATGCACGTGTCGTGGGTGCAAAACAGTGTTCATCTTCTGTCACTGTGATTTTGTGTGAGCAATCAGACCAGAGTGATCCCCTGTCAAATTTGTGGTGGTGATGAATGTTTGCAATAATGATGATTTCCTTTCATGGGTTCAAGATGCTTTATAAAAGCTCATGTTAATAGCATGACTTGGATTTAAATGTCGTCTTGTTTTTCTTACATTTCAGGTCTACCAGTCATGAAACGAATTCTTCTGTTTTTTATCCTGGCTGCTGCTGTTATGTATGGTATACTGCATGGAAATCTGTGGAGAAATAACCTCTACTGGTATGGTGATGCTTTGTTCAATTACAGTGCAAACACCCTCATGGCTGTAAGAGATGTGGCTGTGAGTTGCTGTGTTGCTGAAGAGCCGTTCAATAGTAATCAGCAGAAGTGAATACTACTCTGTGTTTTGTTTTGTGGTTGTTTTGTTTTGTACTGTGATTTATTCTGTCCTGTCGACCTTCCCTCATGTCACTTTTAAATCCAATGGTTGATTTGAGCCTGATTGTGTGGAGAGGTCAGGACCTCAGAGATAGGGAGTCCCTCTGAGTTTCAGGAAGATAAGTGTTTAGGTGAGAAGAGATATCCTACTTGTGTGTCATGTCCGTAACTCCTCCCACTCCACATGTGCTTAGTGTTAGCTTGTTTCTTTAGGTGTCTAATAATCTCATGGGAGAGACTTGCTCCACACATGGGAATAACTGCAGTTGAAGTGAGTACCTTTTGAAAAGCTGAAATTTGTTGAGCCCCAGTGACATCCTTGTGTGAAGTGATCCTTCGTTGTCCCCAGGCGTCTTGGGACCTAAAATTCAGCACAGTTATTGAAGAAGTTGTTTCCATTGCCTTTTGCATAGCTGTGACCAGGGCTGAGCAGTGTGTTTGTTATGAAGATAATAGTGATAGCTTTTAAAAGTAGTGATTTATGTGACTCTATTTGTCTTGCGTATAGCATACAATTGATAGAGTGGCTTTCTGTTGTGGTTTCTGTTTATAGCAAACCACAGTGTTGTGACATTTCCCTTTTTGCAGGATTAGCTTTTATGGACAGACTTCCTCTGTGAGGGCTTCTCCTTCCTATGAGACTAGTGGAGTTACCCAGTAAGTTCAGCGGTTGAGTATTTTTGTGGTGGGATTTTTTGGTTTTTTGGTTGCTTGGTTGTTTTTTGGGCAGGTGGGAGGCATTGAGACTAAAATCAGTAGCCTTTGTCTGTAGGCTCACCATTCAACTGGTTATTGTACTGGTTATTGTCTGTTGGCTGTTTCTGTTATGCACACAATTGTAACATGTCTGGCAAAGGGAGTTTGTCCATGTCATGTTTCCAGTGTTCAGTTAATATTTATGGTCATTTACAGTGACTGTCTGTAATAAGCGGTGAACTGATGGAAGGACATTTGTTTGCAACTTCCAGATTTCTGCAAATCTGTGTTATACCTGAATGAAATGAGCAGAGCTAGGAGGGCAGCTACTGTGCTTAAAATTTAATAAATCAGAGGTGTGGTTAACTTGTGGTGTGCAGGTGCATGTATAAGCAGATCTTGTGCTAGTAAATTCCTGCAGTTAGGTTTCTGGGACTAGTAAGTGCCTATGCTAAAACTTAAAAGCAGGCCTCTTACCTCTGAAGCCATCCTGCAGAATGCCATCTGTGAGGCTTCTGCTGGAAAGCAACAAGCTGGCCAGCTGATATATTTCACAGAGTGCTTTTTCAGTGTCAGTATTCACATGACAACTTGGGGTTACGAAAAGCAATTAACCTTGATGGTATGTTTGGCTTGTGGTTCTAATGTGGTGGTTTCATCCTTCTGTTTTTAATGCAGCCCAGATGCAGGCATTGCTCACATTGAACTTTGCCCCCCCTTCTGGGCTTTGTATTTGTTATTAATTGGGCTGAATCACCAAAGTGGGGAATGTTCTTCAAAATGTCTTAGCCTTATGAGAGGAATGACTTAAGCCCAAAGAATCTCCCTTTCCTTGAAGTACCCTATGTGGTGCTCTCTATTCCCCACTTTAAATGAGGCTCTTCTCTGAGGAGTGCTGGTGATGCTATCTGGTATGACTGCAGGATTGATTCAGCCCAGGTGTCCTGCTTCTCTGCAGGTAGGTCTGAAATCTCACCTAGTTATGGATGCTTTGATAGTTGCTGAGATGGGAGGTTTCAGACCCTTTGGAACAACACCATGAGATAAAAGCCTTTGCTAGTAATTGTATACTGCAATGATAAAAATTCATCTTTATGATACAAAGACAATCATGAAAATTTAGTGTGGTGTTAACTCAGTAATCAGCTTTTACTAATTTGGCTTGTCAGAGTTTCCCTACCTTGTTGCTGCTACTGATTCCTGTTACTGCTATTTCTTTGAAATTCTTCTTTTGCAGGTTGCCACCTACAGCTGTGGAGAGAAGGAACACGCTGGACACTTGTCTCCTGAAACCAGCATTTGAATCTTTACTGGGGTGAGTATTCTGTGGGAAGTAGAGGGAAAAGAAAAGTCTGTACTGGTTAAGGTAGAAATGAGCTATTTACATATGCTGGCCTATTTCACAGTTTGGTTTACCTCTGAAAGTACAGCTTTTTCATTGCTGCTCTTCCTGGTTGTGGCAAAACAAATTGTTTAGCTTGCCACACATCAGCATCTGAGCAATACCACACAACTAGCTCAAAATGCTGGTGTTTTTACTGAATAAATAAATACTTCCTGTTCAGCTATTCTAGCTAGTAACAGTGAAGCTATTTTAATGATTGAAATACAAGCCTTAGGTTTCCTCTGCTCCATTGTTTTTGATGTAAAAAAATCTTCACATCCAAGACTGAAACTTAGTCATTCTGTTATTAAAAACCTGCACTTGAAAGAGTTTTTGGTAGCTGAGTATTTCTGTAGCAGCCAGGAATCAGATTTTGAAAATCTCTTCCAGTTTATTTGGAAAGTAGAGAATGAAATGTGCAAAAATTCATCTAATCTTTAATGATATAAGATTCTTCCCCTTCAGTGGAGTTTTAATGAAATTTGAGTTTATTCATGCTTTTGTTCCTTTAATAGTATTGTTGAATTGTGTGTAGGTTTTCTCCATTTTAGTATACTGATAGAAGGCTTCCTTTGTAAAGAACCAGTCATATGAAAAAAGGAAGAGCTTCAGTGCAAAACAAAGGAGGTGTTTGGTCACAAAAGTGCATCCAAGAGGTTTGTGAGGAAACAATAGCAGTTTTTGTTATTAGAAGTACAAGTCATAAATGAGAGGTCAAGAAAGTACAGCAGGACCAGAAGCAGACAGGCTATATTGTTGGCTTTGTGTTTTGCCTGAGCAGACAGTGAGTGTGATCCTGGGGAAGCTTGGGAAGATGTTTAGACCAAGTCCTGGCTGAGGGAGTCTTAAAGGTCTAAGCAGACACCATTGCTTTTTTTTGCTGTATAAGAAAACATGGCTTTGATTAAGTACTATTATTATGTTAAGGAACATGGAGCAATCTTAAGTTTGTCCTACCCAAAACAGTCCTGTGGTCTTTGAGTTAGCTGCCTGGCCCAGTGAAGTAGTGCTAGTTCCCTCCTTATTTCCTGCAGTGTGGCCAGGCTGTCTCTATGTCAGGCTCAGCAGGGTAGCTCTGGTGCTGAGCAAGGGGGGCAGGGATGGACTCAGATTTGCAGCAAGAAAGAAGGTGCAGGGCTAGAACAGAGTCTCTTGCGTATTCCCACAGCTCCTTTACAGAGATAGTTTGTGTGAGCTGATGAGCTGATCTGCGCACCTTGCTAATAGCCTGGGGAGGTTGCAAGGATTTTTAACCTGGCAGAATTATTTATTGGAAAGGAACCAGAGCTAGAAGAGCTAGAATTAAGAATCTCTTCACAGTAGATGCATTATTTATTTATTATGTCTAAGCTTACCAGCTGCTTCTGAACAGCAAGACAAGTTATTACATTTAATACAGGTGTTCAGTGCATGTTGTCTCAAAGTTAGCTGGTATTGCTTAGTTAACCTATGGCCCAGTTCTTGGTATGTGGGCTGTGGTATTTTGTTGGGGTTTTGATTTGTTTTTTTCCTTTTTGCTGTTAGTATATTCTGAATACGTAGTGCTTAGTGTGAGATACTTGCTTTGTAAAGCTGAGATGGAGGGTTTTTTTTAACAGCTATTAATATTCTTCATGGAGAAACAAGTCATGTGCTGGCTGTGGTATTTATGATCAACACTAGGCTCTCTTGCTGTGGCTGTATACTTCTGTGTTAACACTTTAATATAAGACCTAGTATTCAGGATCACTCCAGTAAGCCATTTCAGTGACTGTGTGACTATTTAACTCCAAGGTAAAGCCAAGGGCATGATGGCATGTGACAGGATTGGGTCTACCATTCATTTATTTGACTTGACTTGGCAGGTATGGTAACATGAGTCCCTACCTGAGAGAACCCTTGTCTGTGGTTACTGTCTTTTGAAGAAATGACCCATCCTTCCGGTCTTGATGCTTATACAGTATGATGCCATCATATTCTAGTTTGCAGGAGGAATGTGCTTTTGAGGTAGTCCTCCTTGTGATCCCTGTGTGCCACTCTTCTCATCACAGGGTGACCCTGGCACATGTGCTCTGGGCTCCTTTTGGACATATGGCTAAGCCAGAAGATGCACTGCAGGAGCACACCCGCCATGCTGCAGCTGCTAAGGAGTGTTCAATCTGCAGCACTCTACTGGAGTTAGCCTAGCACAAAAGCCAAACTGAGATATGTAGAATGTGGATGTGAGAACTCCATACTTTTTCCTGTATGGGTATACCTTTGTTGCTGCAAAGTACTTACTAATGTAAACACAGCCACTTGTTTGGAATGGGAATGTATCTCAAATAAGCTGATGTCTTTAGGAGATGGTATTTTCAAGTTAAAACACCTTGTTTAAAATCAAATTCTGTAAATGTCAGTATATAATAATAACTTAATTTTCCTTGCTGCCTCTGTTACATACTTTTCAAACCTGAAGTTATTCATTGTGTTTCTGGATTACATGTTCTCTTAAACATGTTCTTACGTGTTAAGCTTTCAGTCATGTGATTTTAATGACTATATAATTTATAGTAGCAGAGAAAGTGAGTGTCCTTTTATTTCACACTTTACCTGTATTTTCCAATATAAAATCTTTCCGTTTTGTCGCCTTTCTTTCCGTGTTCATGAGTTTTCGTCTTTTAAAACTTGGTAATACTTGCAGTAGGATGAAGAAAGCTTTTTTTAAAAAAGAAATTGCATGAATTACTGGCTGACTGAAATACATAATCTGGATTTTTGAAACTTTTTTCCTTTCATTAGTGTTGACAAAATATACCCGTTCCTGTGTGCTAATGATTTTATCAGAGTGGCGGAGTTCCACGGGAGTGATAAGTTTGAACTGCCTTATGGAATAAAGAGAGCAGGTTTGTGTTCTCCATGTACCTATTTTTTAAACAGAAATACCTAAATGGCATGTAAAACCACTGAATCTCAGGCCCTGGTCTTTCCTGTTCACCAACACAAATCCTTTTGGGGGTATCTAGCAGTGACTCAATGGTTTCGTTTAGTCCCTCTCATCTGGCACCCTCCTGTTTTTGACAAATGAAGTACCCAGTTGGGGTTGCCGCTCTTAACAGAGAAGCTTCAAAAAGGTGGAGTTGAGGAAGAATGGAGCTTATTCAGCTTTTCATTTGTGTGCGGACCGGAGTGCTGAAGATATCTAGCTAGCAGCTTACTAGGTGACGTATTAGCTGGGTCAGTATGATGGGGTTTGGTCAACACACTTAAGCTGATCAGGATCAAGAGTCCTACTGAGGCAGAAGTCCCTAGGCTGGGGCAGTTATATCATCAAATTTTCCCTTTTACTGGACTAGTTTCTCCCACCAGGAGAGGTGTTAACAGTGGCTGCAAGGAGGTATTCCGGCCATTGCACAGTTGCTGTTCCTGTGTGTGCTTGCTCATGTCTGCTACCTGTGTTGATCAGGGCATGGTAGACAGGGGCAGAGACCCTAAGGGGTTTAGTCATCCTTTTGGAAAGGGTTGTAAGTCTCACATCCCAGAGTTTTTAATACTGAACTGTGTACCTTCCTAGCAATCTGCAGATCTGGGCTTTAGACTCTCTTTGCCCTACATCATATAAAGAGGATGGTGCGCTTTAGTGCTTCTCTGAGGCTGCAGTGAGAAAAAGTATGTTTGGGCATGAGTTGAGGCCGCTTCCCAGTTTGAGGCACATTAAGTGTCCAGCAGGTGCTTGCCCACCATGAGAGAGCTGGGAAACTGCCTCTACCAAGCTTTGCCAGTGGGCACAGGCTGGATTGATGTCTTCTCCCAAAATCCCTAATGCTGTTACTGTCTCTGGCTGTGCATCCCCTCTTGGGTCAAGGCTGCTTCTGTTTCAGCTGAAGTTGGATAGAATCAAAACCTAAGTCAACTGGAATGCAGGACTTGGAAACTCTTCCAATGCTTGCTTACTGTTACAGATTTTTATTTTTTATTTTTTTTTTTATACAAATCCCCCACTATTTTGCAACAAGGGAGCATTGGTGCAGGAAAACCTTAGAGAGGAGCTCTTTCAAACCTGATTTTCTTTGATATCATTGACTGACCTGTGGCCCTAAATGACAAGTGTTCTTATTTTGAGTTTTTGACAAGGAGTAATGGGTTCAAACTTGAACAGGGGAAGTTTAGATTGGATATGAGGAAGAAATCCTTTACTGTAAGGGTGGTGAGGCACTGGAATGGGTTGCCC